>CAUYRH010012689.1:0-45664 GCA_963574655.1 Perodicticus potto | reverse complement strand
GGTTCGAATCCAGCCCGGGCCCGCCAAACAACAATGATGGCTGCAACCAAAAAATGGCCGGGCGTTGTGGCGGGCGCCTGTAGTCCCAGCTACTGGGGAGGCGGAGGCAAGAGACTCGCTTGAGCCCAGGAATGGGAGGGTGCCGTGAGCTTTGTCGACACAGCCCTCTCGCCAGGGTGCCAGCTTGAGGCACGGTCACAAAAAAAAAAAAAAAAAAAATCTAACACATCATTGACTTGTAACAAATTCTTGAGGATGCATATTTAGGGGAGTGGGAGCAAGGGTAAGAGCGCAGAAAATTCATCTTTCCTTAATATGCCCTTGCATGCTATTAGATCTTTTCGTTTCTTTTTTTTGAGACAGAGCCTCAAGCTGTCACCCTGGGTAGAGTGCCTTGGCTTCACAGCTCACAGCAACCTCCAATTCCTGGGCTCAAGCGATTCTCCTGCCTCTGCCTCCCAAGTAGATGGGACTACAAGCACCAGCCACAATGCCCAGCTATTTTTTGGTTGCAGCCATCTTTGTTGTTTGGCAGGCCCAGACTGGATTTGAACCCGCTAGCTCAGGTGTATGTGGCTGGCGCCTTAGCCACTTGAGCCACAGGCACCGAGCCTTTTTTCTTTTTTTTTCTGAGACAGAGTCTCAAGTTGTCACTCTTGGTAGAGTGCCGTGATGTCACAGCTCACAGCAACCTTAAACTCTTAGGCTTAAGCCATTCTCTTGCCTTAGCTTCCTGAGTATCTGGGACTACAGGCACCTGCACAGGCACTCGCCACAATGCCCGGCTATTTTGTTGTTGTCGTTGCAGATATCATTGTTGTTTTAGCTGGCCCAGGCTGGGTCTGAACCCACCAGCCTTGGTGTATATGGCTGGCACCCTACCCACTAAGCTACAAGCACTGCTATTTGATCTTTTTAAACCATGTACATTATTTTCACAATTTACAAAGAAGTAACATGTTATAAGTAATAAATGAATTCCGCAAGCTTGCAGGTTATAAGACACAAAAAGCAATACAAGGCTGGGCGCAGTGGCTCACGCCTGTAATCCTAGCACTCTGGGAAGGCATGGCGAGTGGCGGGTAGATCACTTGAGCTCAGGAGTTTGAGACCAGCCTGAGCAAGAATGAGAACCTGTCTCTACTATAAATAGAAAAATTAGCCTGGCATCGTGGCACATGTCTTTAGTCCTAGCTACTTAGAAAGTTGAGGCAGAGAATACCTTGGACCCAAGAATTTGAGGTGCCGTGAGCTAGGCTGATGCCATAGCACTCCAGCCTAGGCAACAAGAGACTTTTGTCTCAAAAGAAAAAAAAATCATTATCTTTTAGAGAAGGAACACTGAAACATTTACAGATGATAAGATATCTGGTATTTGATCCAAAATAAGAAGGACTGTGCATAAAAGCTGACTTACATATTTTAATGCATGTTACATTTCAATAAAGTGTATTTAAACAAAAACATTAGCATGCAATGAAGGAGTGGATAGGTATGTGAACAGGGCAGGAGTGGCCATGGCTGATGGTTATTGGGGCTAGGTGATGGGTATGTAAGGCTTATTATGCCACTCTAAATATGTTTATATGCATACTAAACAAATAAAGAAGAAAATAAGCCAAGTTTGCAAATACACATGTATTTGCTAGAATACAGAGTTGCTAGAGAGGCCATATCCAGAGCAAGGAAGGGAACCCAGTCAGTGACACGAGTCTACAACCTCCAAACAAGGACAAACCCTTTACTTGGGATCAAAAACTCTGTTCATAAATCCCCAGGAAAGGCTGGACATGGTGGCTCATGCCTGTAATCCTAGCACTCTGGAAGGCCAAGCCGGGTGGATTGTTTGAGATTAGGAGCTGGAAACCAGACCGAGCAAGAGCGATACCTGGTCTCTAAAAATAGCCGGGCTTTGTGACAGGTGCCTGTAGTCCCAGCTACTTGGGAGGCTGAGGCAAGAGAATCACTTGAGCCCAGGAGTTTGAGGTTGCTATGAGCTATGATGTCACAGCACTTAACTGAGGGTGACAAAGTGAGACTATGTCTCAATACAAAAAAACAAGTCCCCAGGAAAGGAGTCCTGGCTTCTTTTACAAGCATTCATGAAATAATCTCTTCTGAATATGTTTAATATCTCAGCAAATAAAAATAATGCATTACAAATAATATTTGAATGTTCTAGTACAAAATAATATAGAGCAAAGAAAAGATAATCCTTGTCCTGGAGGACCTGGCAATCAGATAAGGAAGATAAAATAACAACAAAGGATATCCCAAAGGGTATCCCAGGGTTCACCCAGAGTGTGATTCTCCTTCACAAGGCTAGGAGATACCACCACAGATACCACCTTTAACACTTTCTATGGCTCGGCGCCTGTGGCTCAGCGGGCTAAGGCGCCAGCCACGTACACCTGAGTTGGCAGGTTCAAATCTAGCCCGGGCCCTCCAAACAACAATGACGGCTGCAACCAAAAAAAAAAAAAACACTTTGTATGCACCTACATCTTACAGACCACTGAGAAAAGGTAACACCTATTGAGAGCTTACTCTGCACCAAGCATTGTCTTAAATATCTTACATGAATTATCTCTTGGATTTCTCAGAACAACTCTATAAGGTAGGTACTATTATCATCTTCATTTTACTGATGAGGAAACTGAGGCAAGAGTTGGTAACCAATAGGACCAGGGTGGGGCAGGGCACTCAGAGCTCTGGTTTTCAAAACTGTATTTTATAGTCCCCATAGTATACAGCAGTGGTTTGCAATTGGGATAATTTTGGAGCCCAGAGGCATATGGAGACATAATTTTGATTGCCACAACTTTTTTTTTTTTTTTGAGACAGAGCCTCAAGCTGTCACCCTGGATAGAGTGCTGTGGCATCACAGCTCACAGCAACCTCCAATTCCTGGGCTCAAGCGAGTCTCTTGCCTCCGCTTCCCAAGTAGCTGGTACTACAGGAGCCTGCCACAACGCCTGGCCCTTTTTTTTTTTCAGTTGCAGCCGTCATTGTTGTTTGGCGGGTCCAGGCTGGATTCGAACCCACCAGCACAAGTGTACGTGGCTGGCGCCTTAGCCCGTTGAGCCACAGGTGCCGAGCCAGATTGCCACAACTTGGTGGAAGGAATGAGTGAGGAGAAGCCAGGGTTACTGCTAAATTTCCTCCAACATACAGGACAAAAAAAATCTGTATAGGCTCGGCACCTGTGGCTCAAGTGGCTAAGGTGCCAGTCACATACACCTGAGCTGGCAGGTTCGAATCCAGCCTGGGCCGACCAAACGATGACAGCTGCAACCAAAAAGGACGGGCGTTGTGGCAGGCGCCTGTAGTCCCAGCTACTTGGGAGGCAGAGGCAAGAGACTCGCTTGAGCCCAGGAATTGGAGGTTGCTGTGAGCTGTGATGCCACAGCACTCTATCCAGGGTGACAGCTTGAGACTCTGTCTCAAAAAAAAAGAATTAGTTTTTCTGCAGACAGGGCACATGCGTGGAAGAAGTGAGCCGTACCTGAGGAGTCTAAGATTCCATACTGTCTTTCCTTTTGTTTAAGAGATTGGTCTTTCTATGTTGCCCAGGCTAGAGGGCAGTGTATATTCACAGGTGTGATCCCACTAGCAATCAGCAGTACTGGAAGTTTTTATCTGCTCTGTTTCCAATCTGAGCCAGTTCACTCCTCCTTAGGCAACCTGGTACCCGCCCCAAATCCTGCCAGGTCACCATATTGATGCTGAACTTAGTGCCAAACACCTGATCAGCAGATTAGCATAGTATACTACTACCCAGAACTCCTGGACTCAAGTGACCCTCCTGCCTCAGCTTCCTGAGTAGCTGGGACAGGTGCATACCATCACATCCGGTATACATGAAGTCTTTTAATACTTTACAAGTAGAGAAATGCTCTAAAATCTAGAATCCAGAATCCTCTCTGAGATTTCCCAGGTTTGTTCACAAGCAGCACTGACTACCCTGCCCTTATGTACTTTGGACTGACTTCAATATGTGCTCTTGCCTTTGTCTTCCCTATCTGTCCCTTCTTTTAGGCTATGAGCTCTGAGGGCATGTTGAGTTACAAAATAAATACTAAATAAATACCCCTCAAAAGCTACAAACATTAAAAATTGCTAAGTAGAATCAATTCCTATAAGGAAGGATTCTAACTTTTCCCTTTAACCAAGTCAACTGCCACAAGACCCAACAGTGTTGACAGCACTGAGGCAAATACTAAATGAAGTGAAAATTAATACAGTTCACACCCTGTCATGCCTTATTTAAATCACCAAGATTATACAAACATTCCTGTCACCTGGCTCAATCCTGTTTCTGATGTGCTGCCTGAGGTTCCCCTGCAATCCCTTCATTTTAGAGCAATTGCTCAGCACCCTGTTTATGAATCTCAATTTGATTCCATGGGAAAGCATGAAGTTCTCATTTTAACTTGTTTACACCTTACAAATTCCTCTCCTTAATGTGCCTGTCCTTTTGCTGTACACTATAAAAGCAGACTGACTCCTCCAAACCATCCCTTCTACCCCTCCAGTAGAGATTATATGGATACCTCGGAGAACTATATCACCACACTACCAAGTATGGGAACTGCTCAGTACTCTCAAATGGAGAAATGTCTTCATATTAAACAATTTTAGGAAAATAGCTGGGTGTTGTGGCAGGCACCTAAAGTCCCAGTTACTTGGAAGGCTGAAGCAAGAGGATCACTTGAGCCCTAGAGCTTGAGGTTGCTGTGAGCTATGATGCCACAGCACTCTACGAAGGGTAAAAAAGTGAAACTTTGTCTCAAAAAAAGAAAAAAAAAAGGCTTGGGGCCTGTGGCTCAAGCGGCTAAGGCACCAGCCACGTACATCTGAGCTGGTGGGTTCAAATCCAGCCCGGGCCTGCCAAAAACAATGTCAGCTGCAACCAAAAAATGGCCGGGCATTGTGGCAGGCGCCTGTGGTCCCAGCTACTTGGGAGGCAGAGGCAGGAGACTCGCTTGAGCCCAGGAATTGGAGGTTGCTGTGAGCTGTGAAGCCACAGGGCTCTATCCAGGGTGACGGCTTGAGGCTCTGTCTCATAAAAAAAAAAAAAAGAAAGAAAGAAAGAAAGAAAGGAAGAAAAATGCTAGGGGTGGTAAGATACAATAAAAAGCATTTACTCTTTGACAACAAGTTTAGTGCAACATGGGTAAAACCCACCACAGATATTTCTAACATGGTGCAAATGAATTCAGGCACCTTGACAGTCACCACTGCCTTCATGCTTAACATTCTTATGTTCCATGTTCCTGTGGAAATGACCTAAGAGCTCTTACCTCTCTGTTTCACGTTTAAATGTTAAGATGCCTGGATCAGAGACAAGGATAAGCCTCTGACTGTCAAATGTTCACACAATGCCTGAACACGAGAGGTAGAATCAGTTTTTTCATTCATATGGCCAGAGAAGCAAAGATTCCCTCTCAGTATGTTAAGGGATTAATGCACAAAGGCAGGGGATTAACCATTGGATTCTTTAAGAACAGTGGTTGCTATACCAGCCAGGGAAAAAAGCTTTATATGAGTGTGGCCTTTTGAAGGGGATACATTTTTATGCTACACTGGATCATACCTAAGTTCAATAATTAATATAACTACAGCCTTACCTGGAACTCTGGATCTTAAGAAGTAGAGAAACTTCCCATTCTTAGAGTGCATAATGGCTCTTTTAATAAACTCTACAACAGATTGACAGCGATCCTCAAACTTGGGATGACACCACAGGCTGAAGGTTCCTGCCATGAAAAATTAAGACTTACTTTAGAAGGTCCAAGAGGCTAATTTAAACATTTTAACAATGATTCTTGTAGCCAATGTACTCAGCCCTACTATGAAGCTAATTTAAAGGTCTCATATGAAGGCTATAACCTAAAGCTCTGTTCTTATAAGAACATCAATGTGACCTGGTGTTGATTAAGCCAGGACCTTACCTCTTTCTCCTGTTCTCTTTCCGTGTGAATTAGGGACCCTTACTCCTAGTCTGCCTGGTGAGCATGTAGTAAGGTGGAGTGAGCTTGCCGATTGAGTGTCCCTGAAGAGGATAAAACCACTCTCTTGGTAACAGTATCATCTCCTGCTCCATCTCCATTGATTGCTTTTTGGAATTTCTGAAATTCTGGAGGACTTTGTTACAAGTTTTCATCAGTTCAAGTGAACTGTGATTGCATGCTTCTCTCTTCTTTCCATTTTCTAACAACTTTCTCAGGTTAGAGACGCCCAATTTAACAGAGAATAAATTAGTCGCCCCGTAATAAATCTTGGGAAAGTGTAGAGAAAACACTCCCTTGCCACATTCTGGCAAATTGAATCAGCAAAGGAGCTCATGTTCTTAGAAGAAATTCAGTTCTTAGAAACTTTCCTCCTTCATGCAGCTTTGAGGACAATTGCAGATTAATTAATTCAAATGATTTGGAAGAGATAAATACAAAAGGACATTTTCTGAAGATGGGCTTTTTCGGGGCTTTAAATTGAAACTCTGTGAATGGAAAAGCCTATTGAGGTGATCAGCCCGTTGAGCAGGCTTCTTATTTGTATGCACGGAAAATCCAAGTGACTCATCCAGGGGGCTGGCCAAAAAGCTGCTAAGGGGAATTGCTCATCACTGCTCACTCTCTCTCCTCTGATGGAGGCCCGAGACACAAGGACAAGGCTGGGGTTTCCTTGTTATTTATCTCTGATGAAGCTGTTTTCCATTTCTAGGGAAGTATCCCAGTTTATGTGTGAGGGTCAGCCAATTTTAGCTGGCCAGGCAGCTAACTCTAGTGTATCTGATCTTGAGTGGCCATGGCTGGGCTGGGGTAGGAGGGCTACAGGGTCTTCTATTCCTCTGGAGCAGGAATATTAAATTTGGGTGAGGTAAGAAGCCAAAGAATAGATTGGTGTCACAGAAGAAGGGGACAAGAAGCCACATCTTCACTTGTGACTGGTTAGGGGAGCTGCTTAAATTGTCCTGAGTTGGTAGTCTGGAGGATGAGCTGAAAGGCCTCCTAGTAGGAGGTGCTCGGGTCCAAACTTCAGCCCTTTTTGGAGTTCTCTCTCTTAAAGGAACCCAGTGTTAGAGCTTTGGTTAGTACTTAAGTGTTTTAATTCTTCCTTCCATTCTCCTCTGGACTCTGACACGCATTGACCAGTACTGGAGAGGGGATTCGCTATAACATCACAAGGGCTCATTTTGTTTGCCTTTCAATGTATTGCTTTCAAACTTTAAAAAGCATAGAGAAGGGCAGCGCCTGTGGCTCAAAAGAGTAGGGCGCTGGCCCCATATGCCGGAGATGGTAGGTTCAAACCCAGCCCCGGCCAAAAACTGCAAAAAAAAAAAAAAAAAAAAGCATAGAGAAAATACCTACACTGTAGCAATCTGGCAAGCAGTTTGGGGCCCAGAAGAGGGAGGAAGAACCTCTACCCACTCATGAGCCCCGAGGCTCCTTAGAGAATTCAGGAGGCAACATTTACTGATAACAGGACTCCAGGGCCTGGCGTGCTGCTCACGATCAACTCCAACTTCCTGAGCTTTAGTTTCTGTAACTACAAACTGGAAATCAAAACACATTGCTCATTGCTGTATCAGGTGGAATAAAGATAGGCCAGATTTTAAAGTGCACTGAAATTACAAATAATTATTCAGATGCAAATATGAGCTCATCAGAGATGAAGTCTACAGACTCCTATAACAAAGATGCATAGCCCCTGTGTGCAGAAATCTGAATATTAAAACCCTCCTATGCCCAAGCTCAGGCTTTTATTCAGCCTACACGGTAGACAGAGGAGATTGTACAGAACTTGCCACATAACAGGCACTTATATGGTCACCTTCTCCCCTCTATAACTGATGAGACACCATGAGTCTGATGAGACTGTCGGTCTACAGTCGCTCAGTCCGCAAGTGTTATGAATCGCTTGCTCTGCTCAGTCGTGCCATACATTCAACTTTACAAACTGGGCAGGGCTCCTTCCCCCCTTGTGAGACTTCCAGGAGGAGCCTCGAAGCTGTGCTGTGTCCTGTTCACTTCAGCATCTCCAGCGCCCAGCACTCATGTCTGACAAATAGCAGACACCCAGGAATCTGACAGATAAAAGGACAACAGGTTCCCACAGGAGGTGCCATGGAGAGAGCCTGGGCATTGCAGGTGAGGAAGACCCATAAGCAGAGGCTGAAGGTGGGGAAATCGAGAAGCCCAGCCTGGAGCCAAGGGGTAAGTATGAAGATAGCATGGAGAGAGCAAGGCTGCCTGTGCCCAGAATAGCAGATATTCCTCATCCGCTCAGCTCAGGAGCTTGGACTTTACTGTGCAGGCCATGTGGACGCACCAAAGCCTTTCAAAAGGAGAATATTATAACCAGCTCTGTATTTTGCAAGACCATGGAAGCTGCCGCAAGGATGATTGGGAGGATGGGGTGGGGACACGTTGCTGGAGGCATGGAAACCTACTAGGATGAGATTGCAATTGTCCAGGTGAGAAATATGGAAGGGAAAAACAGACAACACTTATTAAGGTTCCATTATGTGCCAGACAAGCAGGGCGTCCTTGGTACCTTCACCTGCTACCTCATTTAATTTCCATGAAAGCCCTGCAAAGAAGCTATTATTGTCGCTCTACCTATGAAGGATGGAGAGATGTGACTATGTCAAGGTCATGTGACAAGAAATGGCCTCCCTTCCTCCAGGGAGGCCACTGGCTGGAGTGTAGGGCACAGAGGCCTGGGAAGAGTAAGCTGGGTGACATGCTGGGGGGAGGCGACACAGGATGGGGGCAGGTCTGGGTGGGGGACAGTGACTGGAAGGTGTCAAAGATTTTTAGCTTGAGGAGGTGCTCGGCAGGGGCCCAGCCAGTACAAGAGGCCAACAGCAGGTTCTTGTCCAAATGACACATCTTTATTAATACCAAACAGCATTCTATTTGATGAAATATATTTTGTGCATGAAGAGTTTGAGATATAACAGCTAAAGCAAAACATGATATACTAAAATAAATGATATAAATTTACATATTTGGGAGGGAAATGGCCTTTACTATGTATGATTTGGCACTGACAAAGCCATCAGTAAGTTTTTTAAACTTCCTTTTTTATTCATCTGCTTGAGTTTGTGTCCTTGGTACTGACTCTGATAATAGTTGCTTCATCGTGGCTTCTTGTAAATAATGTTAGATTAGATTTAATTTTTTAAAAAATGTTCTGTTCAGTGAAGATAATGTAAATTGCGAAAAATAAAAGGGATAAAAAAGTCACTTTAAACGTTGTATTTCTGTGATAACTTTCAATGAATTCATAGATATTTTATGTATTGTCAATTTTACTTTATAATAACATTATATAAAGTAGTAATTGCACCAGCAATGATTCTGCTTGGTATTGTGAAAGTTTATTTTGCATATTCTATATTGTTATTTTTTTCTCATAGTAGACTTTTCTTTAACTTGAATTGATTGGGTTGGAATAAGAAATAAAACCAAGTCAGCTACTCAATTTAATGCTTGGAGTCCTGGGTCTAGCTGTGTGTTTGCAATATCATGTGATGTGTATTCCTTATACTCCTATGCTTTATATTCTTATGACTTCTCCAGATAAGTAGAATCAACAGAATGTACACACACATACACACACAAGGGGACTTTTAAAAGTTTGTGAAAAATGGAATTAAAAGATAAAAATAAAAAGTATAAACTTTATTTCTCAAAATAAACTCCTGCATCAAGGTCAAGACCTTTTGTAAATGATGATGCCCTTTTCTAAAGAACTGGAAACCCTGGGAATTCAACCATATCAATGGAGTTTTTCCCACATTATTAACTGAAGAAAAATGGTGCCTCTTTGCACATTTTTTTTCAAGATTAGGAAACAAAAGGAAGTAAGAGGGAGCCAAGTCAAGACTATAAGGTGCATGTCTAGTGATTTTCCATTGAAACTGTCACAAAGTTGCCCTTGTTTGTTGAGAAGAATGAGCAGCATTGACATGGCAGAGAGGGACTCTCTGGTGAAGTTTTCCTGGGCACTTTTCTGCTAAATGATCAACATTTTCAAAACACTATTATAATAAACAGATGTTATTGTTCCTTAGCCCTCCAAAAAGCCAACAAAGTATCTTGAGTATCCCATGACCTTTGCTCTTGACCAGTCAACTGGAAGACTTTCACTTCTTGGTAGCCATTGCTTTGATTGTTCTTTGTCTTCAGAATTGTACTGATAAACTTGTGTTTCATCTCTTCTTACACTTTTTTGAATAAATGCTTCAGGATCTTAATATCACTTGTTTAAAATCTCCATTGAAAGCTCTACTTTTTTCCGAAGCTGATCTGGTTTGGCACCTATCTAGTGGGAAGTTTGCTCGACTTTAATGTTTCAGTCAAAATTATGTAAGTTAAACCAGTTGAGATGTCTAGCATGTTGGCTATTGTTTCTGCTGTTGCTTACCCATCTTATTCAATTAGGGTGTGAACAAAATGAATTTTCTCCTCACTAATTGTTGTAAGCTACACCACCATGTTCTACCACCTTGGGCTTCATCTTTGACATCATCTCATCCTTTCTTAAAATGAGTCATCCATTTGTAAACTGCTTATTTCATTAGAACATTGTCCCCATAAACTTACTATAAAACATCAATTATTTTACCATCATTCCAACCAAGCTTCACCATGCATTTGATATTTTTTCTTGCTATTTTTGCTGAACTCATGTAGTTCTGATAGGGGCTCTTTTCAAACTGATGTCTCTTCCTTCACGGTACCTTAGAGTAGATCCTATTCAGCCACTTTATAACAAGTTAGCATGAATTTATTTTCGTGTACTAAAGGTTAAAATCCATGCATAGTTTTTTTATATGCATTTTCAGTAACTTATTGAAGTCCCCTGATATGTGCATGTATATGTATTTTATTATATTTAATATATTATTGTATTTATTATAAGGCATTGGCTCATGTGGGAATATAGGTCAAAAAGTTCAAGGATATGAAATCAGCAAGCTGGAAACCCAGAAGAACCAAAGGTATGGTTTTAGTCTGAGTCCAAATACCTGAGAACTAGGAAAGCCAATGGTATTATGCTTCAGACTGAGTTTGAGTCTGAAGGTAGAAGAAGGCTGACATTGTAGCTTGATGAAGTCAGATAGAGAGGCATTTCATCTTATTAGCAGAAGGGTCAGTTTCTTCATTCATTCAGGCCTTCAACTGATTGAACGAGAGCCACCCACATTAGAGAGAGAGAGAGATGTTTTACTCAGTATACTGATTCAAATGTCAATCTCATCCAAAAACATTCTTACGGACACACCCAGAATAACGTTTAACCAAATATTTGGGCATTCTTTGGTCCAGACAAGATTACAGATAGAATGAATTATGACATGCTTAAAAATTGTTAAAAATCAGAGATAAGTCAAACTGATTCTTGGCTTTTGATAAGCTGAAGTTGATGAACGAGCCAATATTAAAATTTCATTTAGACTATGAGACATGACATTGTCCACTATATGTTTTGGACATTTTGTGCTCTTTATGGCTAAAAGTAGACAGATTTCAAAGGGGAAGAAACTACTGCTTTTTGTCTATGTCAATTCTTATAAAGTCTGCTGAGCCCTTTTTGCTAAATATCTGGCAAAGTTCAAAGAACTTTCATTAGGCAATCCCAGCACTGCCAGAGAGATCTCGGATGCCCACTTGATATGTTTGCAGGATTTAATAGGCCAAATAATTTATAATCACTTCCAATAACCAGAGAAGTAATAAATTGAGAGGGCTATTCTTAGGGGGAAGTAGAAAAAGTCTAAATTATACCACAAACTTGACTGGTATTGTTTACATGTTGGACTTTATATTTCCTTCAGCAATACATAATTCAGTCTTGTAGCTACTTACACAACTAGAAATTATGAAGGTAGCATTTAAATGTTAAACTGATAGAATGATTGATTTCTTTTTAGGTCAATGTAGAGAACTGAGTGTAATGTTTATGGAATTTCACCACCTATATTGCCATGGAGATAAGGCACCATGCTACAGTAAGTATGCCAGGGTGGTGATTTAGAGCCAGATTTTAAGAAAAAGGAGTTGAATTCAAGAATTCAAGTGCATGTTTTTTCTTTTTTTGGCTAACATCATATTGATTTTTTAAAAATGTGCAAGTTCAATGCCCATGATTGATACAATTGAAATTTGGACTTGGGGATCCTTTATGTCTCCATGGTCCTGATGTCATACATTGGTTGTAAATGTTCAGTATTTCCAAAAGTAGGTCATGGATGAGGCCATTGATTGAAATAGGGCAAATAAGAGTAGAAACAGATTTGAGGAGGAAGATAGTTTGAGACGTGATTTTGAGATGCTAGTGGCAATCCCCTTGAATTGTCTAGCAGGCACTTGAAATCTGAGTCTGGAGTATGTGAGTAAAGTGAGTATCTGAGTCTGGAGTATATGATCTTAAAAAAATAGAGTCAATTGGTGCACAGCTTTTTCCCTTGGCCCTTCTCTCTTCATTTCTTCCTAGAATGCAGATGCCCAGAGACAGAGTAGGCATCTCATGGCCTGGAGAACAAATATGCTAGCTAGCCAGTGCATTTGGACACTGTTAAAAGTGTAGGGCATGCATTGGTGCTCTACATTGGATGTTTGACACCTCCAAGCCTTATGTTGGAATCTGATCCCCAATGGTGGTGGAGGGGCCTGCTGGAAGGCGTTTGGGTTGTGGCAGGGGAGCTCTTATAAACGGCTTGGTGCCCTTCTCACGGTAGTGAGTGGGAACCAATGGTTAAAAAGAGCCTGGCACCTTCCCCCATCCTGCTTCTTCTCTATGTAATCTCTGCATACTCTGCTTCCCTTTCTGTTTCTGCATGAGAAGCAGCAGCTGGAAGACCTCACCAGAAGGTGCTGGTACTGTGCTTCTTGTACAGCCTGCAGAACTGGGAGCCAAATAAGCCTCTTTTCTTTATAATTTGCCCAATCTCATGTATTTTTTGATAGCAACACAAATGTACTGAGACAGTTGGCAAGATTTTTCTGTAAGGGGCCAGATAGTAAGTATTTTAGGCTTTGTGGGCCAGAGGGTCACTGCAGTAGTTCTTCCATGTTAGTGCAAAAGTGGTGATAGCCATAACATGTAGATAAATGAATCACATGTGGCTGCATCTCAATAAAACTTTATTTCAAAACTGGGGGTGGAATAGGAGTAAAGGGGAGAATATAGGAGGGTAAAATTTGGCCGGAAGTCTGCTCTAGACCATGGGAATGAGTGAAATCATGAAAAGAGCATGTGGGATGCTTATGTCTATGGAAAAGATGGAGAAAGATCTGGAGAAGCAAAGAGGAGCTCTTTGAAAGGAACAAGGAAAGTGAACAACCCAGTGCCTCGGAGACAAGGGTCTGGTGTTTTAAGAAGGAGAGTGAAACAATGTTAAAGTGCCTCCTGGAAGCTCAGTGGGACAGGTCTTGAGACGACACTGTTGAAATTAGTGGTTAAAATGACATTTGTGATTTTTGAAAATGCTATTTTAGGGGAGGTATGGGCACTTAACGCCTTTAAATGCAGGTGGTTGTCAAGGTGATAGGCGGTGAGGTGGGCACAACATGGTGGGGGATCTCAGACAGAGGCCAGGAAGAGAAAGTTTTTCTGACTAGGAAAGACAAGTAAGCTGAAAAGTCTAAAAGAAAGAAGCCAGCACATTAGGAGGTTTTCAAGACACTAGAAAGAAGAAACCCTACGTGCCGCGATTCCTGGAGGACTCTGCAGGTGCTATGCGGGGTGTGGTGCCTCATTAACTCTCACCGTGCTCCATTACAACAGCATCAAACAGATCCTTGCACCAGACACTGCTGCATAAAACCCAACATCTGCTTTTCCTGCTAACAGCCCCTCAATTTTGCTCAGGGTAGCAATGTGCCCACCTAGAATACTCATCTTGTCACACTCCCAAGCTACCAGAGGTGTCCCAGATCTGACCAGTGTGTTATACACAGACCTCTGCAGGGTGGGGGGCTTTTCAATAAGTTATCATTTATCCTGATTTTTTAAGAAATAGAGTCAGTTGGTGCACAACTTTTTCCCTTGGCCCTTCTCTTTTCCTTTCTTCCTACAATGCACCATACCCAGAGACAGAGCAGGCATCTCGTGGCCTTGAGAACAAAACTGCATTTGCTCTAGTGGTAAAGCAGGAGGAAGGGAGCGTGGCCCCTCCATCCCTGGACTCCTGTTTAAGTGAGAAAAATAAGCCCCTTACTCATCTCAGCCAAATGTTGTCCAGTTCTACTTATATGGAGCCAAATACAAACTTGATTCTATAATCTCCTGTTTTTCCCCAGTGGAGGGAATGGCTTCAGACAGTTTATCTAAGCTGACCAAGATTTGTGTAGACTCTTGAGACTTGCTACTCAAAGTGTGATCCATGGCCCAGCAGCAGCGCCTCATGGGAGCACGTGAGAAGTGCGGAGTCCTGGGCCACAGTGCAGATTTGCTGAATCAGAATCTGCTTTAACCATCCGCAGCTGATTCGTATGAACAAGGAAGTTTGAGAAGCCTGGGTCTGGGTAATAAATAACAGAGCTGGGATTTGATCGCTGGCCTGTATGACTCCAAAGTCCATAATGTTCCTCTGAAATAAGAGGAAATGGGAAGGTATTAATGTAGTTTATTTTTTTTCTTTTTGGCACAGATGTGGATGTTGTTCGAGGCAAAAGAGAAGGAAGCTGGAAAAGGCTATGGCGGGGGGGTGGGGATCTCAGTCTTCTCAGGAGAAGGGGTACGAGAACGTCCGTTCGCCAAGCAGAGCTGCTCTCTGACTCTGCCCAGCAGGAACGTGCAAGTGAAAGGCCATGTTTGCCTTCAAGGAGTTCAAAAGCTGTGGCGAGGTTGTGACAATGACCAATGACTATAATATTATGGTAAATGCTGCTGTGGAGTCTTGAGAATGAAGGAACTACACCCTGTTCCCTCACCCACCCCCAGCTCGTAAAGTGAGAATGGTACTCGCTGTGGCTGTGACCACAATGTCCCAAGTTAAAGGACAATTATTAACTGGTCAGTTTGATTTGAGACACACAGGCTGAGCTAAAGTCAGGCCCAAGTGGATAAAACTGCATGGAGGTACTTAATTTTCATTTTGCTTTGGGTGGAACAGACACTATCAGACCGCATGATTTTTTTTTTTTTTTTCAGTTTTTGGCCAGGGCTGGGTTTGAACCTGCCACCTCCAGCATATGGGGCTGGTGCCCTACTCCTTTGTGCTGCCCCACATGCTGGTTTTAAAGCTCTGAAGAAAAGAGGTGACCCATGGAGGGCCATGAAGGGGGTGAGGTGAGGGGAGTTGGACGACGGGTAACGGGAAAGGCCAAGTGAACTCTTGGGGGAAGAGTAGCTCTTAAAGCCTTGCCTTTATTTTTTTTAAAGAAAGAGTAGGTCAAGTGCTGGACCTCAAAGTTTGTCCCTGCTTTCTGAGTTATTCTGGATTATGGCTTTCTAAGTGCTTATGTTTCATTCAACATTTTATATGAATTTGAATTGCCTCAAATGAACTTGTAAAGTTTCCTGAGTGATGAGACACATCCCTATACAATGTCTCATTCAATGAATAACTGTCAATGGCATATTTAATTTGTCTGACCTTTCATTTCATCTGTTCAGTAGGAGGGATATGCGGTTATTTCGGCATCTTGCCAAACAAATGATGGAAAAAGGGAAACACAAGCAGTGAGCTGGGTTTTGTCATCCTTGTTCATTTGTTTCTTTGTATGCATGACTGCAATGATTAGCTTTTCTTTTCTGAGCAAATGACCCATTGTTTAGACAATAAACAGAGCCCAAGGCCCCCTGGAGTCCAACTACTCTCTGGTTGTTAGGAAGGGCAAGAGAGCAAAGTGCAGCCAACGAGCCAAAAAGAAAGCTAAGGGATCAGGATCGAAGGGAAAATATGCAAGAGACCTCTTAGTAAAGCAAAGATGTTTACTTTTAAACAAAAGCATTCAATGATTTTTTTCCCACTAAAAACCTGTAAAAAATATATTTTGTGTAACAATCCAATTGTGTATAGGCACACACAGATAGATAAGACAGGTTTCGGGAAATGGTACTTAATCTTCACTGTATGCTCTAATGATCTCTGTTCTATTTATTTCTGTTTTGCCAAGAGAAATGATTGAATGACTAATACCTGTGATTTTATGAATATTGATTTAAAGACTCAAAAGCAGGGCGCTGTGATACCCTGGAGGATGGCAAGGATCAGAGAGAAGGTTAGCTTGTACCTGGCTATTCTCAGTCAATAGCAAGAAGACTGTAGAGAGTGACATTTTTTTTCCCCAAGATTTTACCTGTATCTGTGTATTTTGGAGAGAGAAAGGCTAGAAATGGCCACTTAGAGACTGCCTTACTCAAAGGGAGAGGCTAACACATGCTCTATCAGCTCTGAAGGATGCCTAAAGTTAGATTTATAATACTCAAGATTTACATATATATATATATTATAAAATATAAATAATAATATGTATATTATAATTTTATTTATAATAAAAATATATATTATAGATAAGACAGGTTTTGGGAAACGGTATATATTTTATATACTGTTTATAAAAATATAAATAAATATATATAAATATATTTTATATTTTTATTTTTTATTTATTTATTTTTTTAGGCAGAGTCTCACTCTGTCACCCTGAGTAGAGTGCTGTGGTGTCAGAGCTTACAGTAACCTCCAACTCTTGGGTTCAAGAGATCCCCTTGCTTCAGCCACCCAAATAGCTGGGACTACAGGTGCCCACAACAATCCCCAGCTGGTTTTTCTGTTTTTGATAGAGATATGGTCCTGCTCTTGCTCAGGCTGGTTGTGAGCTCCTGAGCTCAAACAATCCACCAGCCTCAGCCTATCAGAATGCTAGGGTTATGGGTGTGAGCCAGGATGCCTGGTTAGGATTTAAGTATTTTTGAAGATAAATTTAAGAAATAAACTTCAAAGTCCATTTAGAATTTGGATAAAATTCCTCTCTCTGAAAGTATTTTGAAAGTCCTCCCCATTTTCTCTTGCCTATTTCAGAAAAAGTAGCCAAGGGCAAAGGTGAAGTAAAATGGTAATACAAACTAAGTTATAGTAAAAAAAAAAAAAAAAAAAAGTCTATCGTCATCTTTATTTTCTCCCACACAATCAAGAGATTTTATTTTGCAATTGGCCAGTGAACTTGGAAAGACATAGTGCTGACAAGGCGATGTTGACTTCTAGCTGATAGAGCTTGTTTTATTGATATCATGTAAGAGATAGCCTCATGAAGCGTAAAGAGCAAAAAATCTGATGCCCAAAGACTTGGGTTGGAAGGGTGGGGTTCGTGTGCTAGCTCTTCCATTTGCCAGCTTGTCTTAGGTTGGCTTCCTTGTAAAGCAGACACCAAAAGCAGGATTTGAGAGCACAAATTTGTGTAATAAGACAGGCTAGGGATAGAAGCCAATACGTAGGGTACAAGGGTTTTTCCCCCTTATTACTTATTGTGGTAAAATGTACATAACATAGAATTCAGTGTTTTAACCCTTTTTGAGTGTACAATTAATTCAATGGAAGTTCATTTACACACAATTTTGTGTAAGTTTTACCATTGATACCGGAATTTCAGGTTCTTGGTCTCAGTGATTTGAAGAATAAATCCGCGGACCACAGATCAGTGGTAAGACAGAATTTATTTACAGAAAAGAATACAAAAAACACTAAAGCTCCTGGTAGAGAAAGAAATCTCAAGTGGGGAGAGAAAAGCTCTCTCTGTTTTTCTCCCGGTCTTTCCCCGTCTCTGTCCTTAGGCTCTTAGTCTCCAGGTATATATAGGCGCATGTGTTCTTTGGCCAGGAAATGAATGAACACAGTCCCTTCCTCCTGGTAAGGGGATTGGATGTATCAATGAATGAACACAGTTCCTTCGGCTGGGGCAAGGTGAATGAATGTATTAATGAATGGACAGAGTCCATTCATGGAATTGAGGCCTAGGAAATTCACATGTAATTGACCTAGGCATCGGAAATGGAGGTTCGTCTTTAGTCCTAAGTGTAAACTGAAGGAGACACCAAGGTGCAGGTGTCTCCTCAGCAGTTGTCCGGCCTTTGTGGCTATTGGAGCCTCTAGGGGGGGTTGGAGGTCCCCCTCCTTGCCTATCATACAGCCTGCTGGTTCCTCAGCGGCGCTGCCGCCGCACCAACACCGCCAAGGTGGAGGCGGCAGGTCTGCCAGCTCCGCTGAGCTGGCCGGGGCGCCAAATGTCCTGCATCACCATTATCTATCTCCATACTATTTTTTTTTTTTTCATTTTTTGCCTGGGGCTGGGTTTGAACCCACCACCTCTGGCATATGGGGCCGGCGCCCTACTCCTTTGAGCCACAGGTGCTGCCCCATCTCCATAGCTTTTCCATCGTCCTAAACTAAAACTCTGTATGCACAAGATGACCCCCACATCTCCCTCCTCCAGCCTCTACTTACCCCCATTCTACTATCTCTATAATTTGACTACTCTAGGTACCTCTCATAAGTGGAATCATACAGCATTTGTTTGATTTCACTTAACATAATGTTTTCAAGGTTCATCCATCCCAAATTCATTGTTGCATGTGTCAGACTTTCCTTCCTTTTTAAGGCTGAATAATATTCTTGTTTTAGTCTACTTGGGCTGCTATTATAAAATGCCATAAACTGGGTAGCTTTGGAATGACAGAAATGTATTCATCACAGTTCTGGAAGCTGGGAAGTCCAAGAGTCAGTGTTTGCTGAAAACCCTCTTCCTGGTTCAGATGAGGCTATCTTTTCACAATAACCTCACATGGCAGATGGGGAGAGGGGTCTCTCTTGGACTCTACACTAATCTGAGCCAAAAGGCCTAGATGTGATCAGGCTAATTACCTAATTACCTCGCAAAGGCCCCTCCTCCTGATACCATCACCTTGGGGGTTAGGATTTCAACACACGAAGCGGGGGAGTTGACACAAACATGCAGACCACAGCAATGCCGTTGTATGTCTATACTACATTTTGTTTAACCGTTCATCTGTCAAATGAATTGGGTTGTTTCCACCTTCTAGCTCTTGTGAATAATGCTGCAATTAATATTAGAGTACAAATATTGTTCGAAATCCTGTTTTCAATTTATTTGTGTCTCTACCCAGAAGTAGAGTTGCAGGATCATTCGGTAGCTCTATGTTTAACTTTTCCAGGGACTGCCACACTGTTTCCCACAGAAACAACGCTATTTTACATTTCCGCAAACAATGCACAAGTGTTCCAATTATTTTCCACATCACGCCTACTTCTTTTCTGGCTTGCTTGTTTGGATTAATTACAAAGTGTTTTGATAAGTAGTTACTACTGTGGGCCACTGAGGCTCAGTCCTCCTGGGGCCTTTGGAAGGCAGTGTAGACACACCTCAGAGTAGCCCACTAGAGGGACAAGGACACTGGTGCATTTATCAAGCAATTCCTGCCCTTTTATTTAGGTGCTGCTCTCAAGCAGCGAGCTGAGATTCCTACAGTAGAAGCCTGGGAGAGACACATAATGATGCATACGAGAGGGCTCTGACAATGTCTCCAGAGGCCTCAGTTCAGGTCATTTAGCTCCTGTGACCCTAGGTTTTCTCATCTGTAGCACAGGGATGAAAACACCACATTCATAACCTAGGATGGGTATAAGGGCTTAAAGAGATAAGATATATGTAGGGCTTCATAAACTGGGAAGTGCTACCTACATGAAAAATAGTCTACTTCTGGGGAGGTCCTCTGTAGGACATGATAAATTTATGGAATTAATGGTAACCACAAGGACACTACCATGGTAACCATATCGAAACTACCGTTTGAATCTGGAATGGAAGCATAAATACTGTGGCTTTAACTAGGCCAACAATTCAATGTAATGTCCCTATCCTGGCCCTGTGGCCTGGTGGCTAAAGCTAGTTTTCCCACTGAAGGTGGCAAATACTTTCATTCATTCATTCATTCATTGATCACATTTATTGTGTACCTATCATGTACTATATGTGATGTGTCATCTAGTAGGAAAACATATTATACTCGTGATTATCTGTAATTAGGGTGACTACCTACCTCTGCTTGTTTGGAAAGGTCCTGGTTTGCTTTCCGTGATGTTGGACTTCCCAGTCTCCAGAACTGTGAGAAATAAAGTTCCATTGTTTATGAATTGCTCAGTCTAAGGTGTTTTGTTCCAGCAGCAGGGATGGACTAAGGCAATAGTCATCCTACTCACACATTGTCAGCAAGTCATCTTATTAACAAACTTTAAAGAGTTGCCACAAGTCCCTAACAGACACGTATCAATGCTCAGACTCCACTTCATTCATTAGTTCCTTCCTTCCTTCACTCAGCATGCATATTGCATGTCCACACTGTGCAAGGCACTGTTTTAGCTAGGGTTTGGGGCAGGCTGCTCTAAGGAGGTGAGAACTGAGTTGAACCTTGAATACTGAGGAGGAGGTAGCAATGCAAAGGTCTGGAGCAAGGACATCCTGAGCACAGCAATTGGTGTGCTCTGAGATTAAAGTGCAGAGAGAAGGTTACTGTAGCTAAAGAATAGTGATTGAAGAGGACAATAGCCAGAAATGAGGTTGGGGTGTGATCAGGGGCCATATGAACCTTGAAGATCATCTCAAGAGGTTTGGTTTCTATTTCTCTGACTGTTGTGTGGAAAATTGACTGTAGGGGTGAGAGTGGAAGGAGAGAGACCTGTCCTGAGGTTGTCCATGTGATGTGTGGTGATGGGCTAGCAAAGTAGCAATGTTGTTCCTCTTCAGTTAATGTAGCAGATATTTCACTAGCCCAAATACTAGTTTTTTCTCTTCCTAGCCCCACCTCCAATGTGAAGGCCATAGAAATTAGTTTTCCAGTGTTAGTCAGAGTTGCTACTCAACCACACTGGGTCAGAAAAAATTCAACAGAAAATTCTTTCTCATGCAACTATTAATAGAAGAAAAGTGTCTGAGGCAAAAAGAACTGTGGCAAGTTATAGACGTCATTGATCTTCCTCTTGGCAAGACATCTGGCACTATTTCCCATGGCTCCTTTTACTCCCATCTAAAAAAAAATGGTGAAATATAGTCTGAAGCACAGCACAGCTAGGTGGAGTCATTGCTGGTTGGACAACTCTACCTGAAAGTGTTGATTTATGACTCTGCGGAGTCTTGGAGCATTTCACTGCCTGCTTGTCCTCATCAACACTCTCATCAGAGGCTTGAGAGAAGTGGTGGAAGTTTATCCTCTTTGCACATGCCTAGGCCAGGAAAGATGAGTCATAGGTTGCTAGAACCCTGTAGTTTCTGTTCCTCATTCTCTCTAATCTTGATTTAATTACTGAGAACAGAGAAACATTGTAACCTCTAAGCAGGAATGTGAAATGGTTTGACTTCATTGGGAAGATAATTCTTGTATCCTGGTTCTGTTATAGTCTATGTATAGATAATCAGACAACGCATTTTATAGTCCTAGGCTTCAGTTTTCTGTTTATAAAATGGGGATAACAGCAGCTCCCTCTTAAAATGGTTGCGGGGACTGAGTGAAATGGGTTATATGTACACCCTCTGAGTGTTCACTCACACCTACTTCTCTTCCTTCCTGTTTAGCTCAGATGAGCCATCACCTTTCTGTGGCCGGGTCCACGCCCAATCTAATGGGCTTGTCCCATCCCCTGGTTGATGGTGAGTTTAAGGCTTGGGGGTGAGTTATGGCTGGAACATCTGCTTAGCACATTCTTTTTCTTAAATCATTATTATGTATTATATGTTTATTATTAATTTTTAATTAAAATCATAACTGTATACATTTATGGGGTATTATGTGATGATTTGATTTACAAGGTGGAATGCTTAAATCAGACCGATTAACATTGTCATCGCCTCCCTTATTTTTTGTGTTAAGACATGTATAATTTACTCTTAGTTATTTTGAAATATGCCCTTGCATTGTATACATGAGGTGAGTGCATTCTTGGAGAGATTTCCTCATTCATAGCAAGAGACACGGAAGAAGAGTCAACCTCTTTCTTCCATTGGGTGTTGCCATCTTGAAAACAAAAACAGTCATAGTATGACCACAATGGGAGCCAAAGACAGCAGGGAAGGAGGGTGGCTTTGATGTTATTAAGTTGCTGAATCAGCCTTCTAGGAGTTATCCTACTTTGGGACTTCCATGACATAAGGTAGTAAGCCTTCTTTGCTGCTTCTGCCATTCAGAGATGAGTTTTCTATTCCTGCAACTGAACGAATCATCACCGCTGCGGTGCCTCAGCCTGGTAAGTGCACACAAATGTTAAGTTGTACTGCGTCTAGTCCTTTCCTGTAATTCCACACGACGGTATCTGGAAAGAGCAAGACTTAACTAGATTAAAATAGTTTTGAATAAAACAACTTGTATAACTTGACAGTTCTTTTTTGTTTGTTTTTGCAGAGCTTTCTGATTTTGATAAAGAAAATCAATCAGAGACAAGGGACACAATAGGTGACAAACACAGCCCATATGGTGCTATAAGAAATATTAGAATTACCAGGGAAAAATACAAATAAACATAAAGTGTAACTTCACACCAATATTATCTACTGGAAATTGACATCTTGTTAAAACTGCAACATGTTTTATTTTCATAGGGTACAGTGAAAATAGAAAAATCATAAATCTAAACAAGAAAAATAAATGGAAGCTACTCTTGGGATGGAAGATTGGGAATTACTGAACGTTAGCAAACTGAGTTTTGTTTTTTGTTTGATTGTTTTGCTTTGTTCGTGTTAAAATCAACAGACTACCTTTGAATAAAGGAAGCTGCCAAAATAAATCTCAAGAGATCTCTAAGATTGATAAAGGAGACCCTCTTTCTCTTTCAGCTGCTTCAGAAGCAGAAAATAGAAGCATCTAAGAGAGCAATGCTTAGGAAATCCATATTGGAATGACGCTGGGAGAATCATGCGCTAAGTATCTGAAAGGCTGACTTTCCACTGCAAAGGACTCAGAAAGTTTCTTACAAGTTAACCATAAGCAGATTGTTCTACAGTGTAAGCTTCTCCCTGTTTGGTCCTGAAATAAATCTGAGAGGCTGCCATCCTTTGTCTGGGCCACGTAAGACTTGGACAACAACTCATTAATTTGTCCAACAGACTCAAATAATGGAAATTCATGAGCCATGTGGCTCTGTCTCTGGGGAAATAGAGAATAATTTCTGATTCTTTGCCTAAACATTAGCAGATATTGCTAAAGTACTGGAAAAGAAGACCCAGAAAGAAGCCCAGCTAAGAATGATGAAGGCAACTTCATGTTGAGCAGGTCCTTGGTTCACACCTGAGAGGCCATCTTGGGGAGGCAGAGGAAACCACAGTGGTGTGGGCTACGAGCAGGCCATTTAACTGGTCTCAGGTGAGGGTTCCTTGGCAGCAAAATGAGGATAATAACCCTGACTGTGCTGGAGCACTAGAAGGCATAATGCATGCAAGGTGCTCCTTAGATTTGCTCAGTGGTGGCCCCTGCTGAGCTGTACTGCCCTCCGTCCCAGCTCCTAGCAGGCAGGGTTTCCTCCCTCTACGCTCCATCTCAGGCTGTTCCTCCCACAGACAAGCCAGTCAGCTTACGCATATTGGCTCAGGACGCATCAGAGGCCTCCAGCTCTCCAAGTTTGCTTCTGGAAGCTTCCCAAGGAACTTGCTGTGAGGCTACTGAAGTTTTAGGGCCTTTCGCAATCCCTCAAGTACGGAGGTGACCCTACTATCCTTTCATTTGGGATTTCAGTGAGCTGAAAGAAGATCTACACTGCTGGAGAGAGCTTTGTGGAAGATAAAGGTTGAGGTAATGTCTCCTCTCTATATCTACTCCCCAGCTAGACACCTTGGGACCTGGAAGAGGAGTGTGATGGTCTCTGGTACCCGTCACACAACTGGGGGCTGCTGGGAATCCTAAAGGGCAAAGCTTTCGCTTGTTCCAAGATTATTTGCAGCTGGTCTCAGGGCAGAGTGCTTTGATCTGATATTCCCCAAACTATAGGAAACAGCAGTGGGCCCAGTCTTGCTTCCTTTGGTCCAACATCCATGTTTCTGTTCTGACACTTACCCACGTCATAAGGGTTGAAAGGAATTCAGGCTTCGGAGGTACACCAATCTGTGTTTGAGTTCTGGCTGTGCCACTCATCAGCTGGGTAATGTTAGCTGAGTTACCTGCTTTCTCTGAGCCTCAGTTCACTCAAGTTTAATGCTGAGATTATAACCTCCAGCGAAGGAGGCTCTGGTGGGGATTAAATAAGAGAACGTGTGTAAAATTGCATAGACCTGGTGCATGGTAGATGCCGGGGAAACAGACGAATACTATTCCTTCCCATTCATCACATTGTCTTTGACTTGGTTTCATACCATCTGCAGAGTAAGAAAATAAGCTTTTTGAGAACAGGAACTATTCATTTTCTATTCTGCACACCTATCCTGGCACCTGACTCAGAGGTGTTGCACAGTGAGTTCTTTTTGAATGAATGGAGGAAAGAGGTTCACAAATCCTGAATTTTCACTCTTCTAAATGTAGACAGCTGAGAAACTGTGCTTCTTTCTTTTTCTTTTTGTTGTTGTTTTTAGCAGATGTGCAGATTCACTTTCAGCATTCTCATTCAGGCGATAGTTTGAAATGATCTTCCACCTTCAAAGCCTATAATAACCACACAGTGAAAGGCAACATCCGCGCTATGGTCTTGGTCTATCTCTGTATCTGTTTCTTGTTTCTGTGGCAGTCAGAATAGGCAAAGTTATGCTGTGGTCACAACCCCTACATCTCAGCGATGCATCAGGTTTGCTTCTTAGACATGACACGTGTGCAGTGTGAGGTGGCAGTGCAGGTCAGAACGACAGAGATTCCACCGGAGCGTGTAGAGGAAAGGGAAGGTAAATAGTGCACTGGCTCTTTCAGAAGAGCCAAACATCATTTGCCCTTGCATTTTAGTGGCTGACACAGGTTGCATGGCAAGGCAATCCTTCCTTAAGCTCAGAAGGAAGACAAAAATACTTGGTGAATGGTAGTAGTAACTTCACAGTGCAGGGAAGTTGAAGACCCAACTTTATACAAAATGAAGTTTTAGCATGTGTCCTTAGGGCTTTTATGATCACTGGGAGACCTGTGGAGCAGAGATCACAGAAACCACTCCCCCCAATCTCAGCCTGTAGCACTGTAGCCAGGAGCTTACCTGGGAGCTGGTAAGAGTCCCAAGAAACTCCAGAAAGCTCCTGCTGACTGTTTCAGCCTATGGCATCTTAAGAAACTACCCCCAGCTATGCCCATTGCCTATATTTTCAGGCAGATAATGCCCACCGGGAGGCTGGTAGGAACCCCCCCCACCCCACCTGCTGGCTGCCCACACATCTGTGCAACTTCCTCCTAAAAATAGCTCTTTCTCCACCTCCAGTTTCTCTCAGTGGCAGACTCTACCCTGCAGCCACTCAGGGTGGGAGATTGTAGAAAATGCAGTTCCACATCTCCCCTGCAATGGAAGTGACACGGTGTCAACATCAGATAACGCAGCACAGTTGTCAGAAGGATGATTGGCTGCTTCCATTTGGAGCCTGTCACCTGGGAACTGTCACCTGGGAAATGATCTGAGGGATTACAAGGGCAGAGTTAGGGGATGAAGGGGGGTGCGAGCCAACACAGCACATGACACTAGCAAGAAAAACTCTGCTAGAAAGGGATACTCCAGGGTGACGAGAGGGAGCCAGGGCCAGGTTGTCCACATGAGACATTTCCCTATTTCAATTCTCATTAAAGGTAAAGGACCACTTCCTGTGCCCCTACTGCTACACGCAAGGGGAAACGTACGTCCAGAGGACAGACAAGGAGACAGCAGAGTTTAATGGGGGCTCTGACTGGGGCTGGCAGTGGAACAGCAGAGCCCTAGATCCTAGTCCCTGCCTGTAACCTGAAGTGAGCCCCTTCCACTCTCAGAACTTTGCTTCCTACCTTGAATTGAAAGTGAATTTCTTGTCAATGGCATATAATTGGGTCATGATGCTTCATCCACTTGGTCACCTATCTTCTTATTGGCATATTTAGATTATTTACATTTAAGGTAATTAGTGACAAGGTAGTGTTTATGCCTGCCATTGTGTTACTTGTTTTCTATTTGTTTCCTCTTATTCCTTTGTTTCTCTTTTCTTGCTTTCCTGTAAATACTTGAACATTTTTCGGATTCCATGCTGATTTATTACAGTGTTGCTGAGTGTGTCTCTTTGCCTGGATTTCGTAGTGGTTACTCTGGTTTTTATCACCGCCTGCTGGTATCTGCCTCTCCACTTCAAATGTGGATACTTTACTCCCCTTTGGGTCCCTTTACTTTCCCAAATTTTGAATACCATTGCCTTGAGTACCAGATGTTGTTATGTTTTTGTTTCAATCAGTCAACATGGTTTATAAAACACACGAGGGAAAGGATCGTCTTACCCACATTTCTCCCCTTGCTGTCATTCCTTTTTCTTTCTGATGCGCCAAGATTCCTTTACTGATCATTTCGTTCAAAGAACTTTCTTCAAGGACAGGTCTGCGAGTAATTCTTTTGGTTTTCCTTTGTCTGAGAATGTCTTTATTTCCTATTTCATTACTGAAGAATAATTTTGTCAGATACAAAATTCCTGGTTGAGAGCGATTTTCTTTCAGTCCTTCAGGAATGTTCTGCCCTCCCTTCTGGCCTCCAAAGTTTCTGATGAAAAATTCAAATTGGGAAATTTGCAGGTCATGTCTCCGACAAAGGTTTAATAACCAACAAAAGAACAAGTGATCCCATCTCAGGGTGGGCAAGGGACTTGAAGAGAAACTTCTCTGAAGAAGACAGGCACACGGCCTACAGACACATGAAAAAATGCTCATCATCCTTAATCATCAGAGAAATGCAAAGCAAAACTACTTTGAGATATCACCTAACTCCAGTAAAATTAGCCCACATAACAAAATCCCAAAACCAGAGATGCTGGCGTGGATGTGGAGAAAAGGGAACACTTATGCACTGCTGGAGGGAATGCAAACTAATACGCTCCTTTTAGAAAGACGTTTGGAGAACACTTAGGGATCTAAAAACAGACCTGCCATTCAATCCTATAATTCCTCTACTAGGTATATATCCAGAAGACCAAAATCACGTTATAACAAAGATATTCGTACCAGAATGTTTATTGCAGCCCAATTCATAATTGCTAAGTCATGGAAGAAGCCCAAGTGCCCATCAACCCACAAAAGGATTAATGAATTGTGGTATATGTACACCATAGAATATTATGCAGCCTTAAAGAAAGATGTTCATGTTTACATGGATGGAGCTGGAACATATTCTTCTTAGCAAAGTATCTCAAGAATGGAAGACAAAGTATCCAATGTACTCAGCCCTACTATGAAACCAATTTATAGCTTTCATATGAAAGCTATAACCCAATTATAGCCCAAGAAGAAGGGGAAAGGGGAGAGGGAGGGGGAGGGGCAGGGTAATTGGTGGGACCACACCTACGGTGCATCTTACAAGGGTACATGTGAAATTTACTAAATGTGGAACATAAATGTCTTAACACAATAACTAAGAAAATTCCATGAAGGCTGTGTTAACCAGTTTGATGAAAATATTTCAAATTGTATATAAAACCAGCACATTGTACCCCATGATTGCATTAATTCACACAGCATGATTTAATAAAAAAAAAAAGAAAGAAAGAAAAATTCAAATTGGTGTTTCCTTGTATGTCATATATCATTTTTTCCCTAGTTGCTTTCAAGAATTTTTCTTTGTCTTCAGCTTTCAGAAATTAGGTTGTGCTACATCATGGTATGAATTTCTTTGGGTTTGCCCTATTTTTTTTTCCAGCTTTTTTGCAACTTTAAGTTAATGTCTTCCACCAAATTTGGGAAGTTTTCAGTATTATTTTTTCAAACATTCTTTTAGCCCAAATTGCTTTCTTTTCTTCTGAGGAACTAATTATAGCACTTTTTAGGAATAAAATATCATTTTTATCACTTATAGTCACCAAGTTGTCCAACAGATCTCTTGGACTTTTTCTTCCTATTACTGAAATTTTGTATCCTTTGACCAGCATCTCTCCAATACCCTACAGTTCATTTTTTTTACAGCTTCTATTTCTTTGCTCAGATTTTCTATGTTTTCATTTGTTTTGAGAGAGTTTATAATTGTTTGTTGAAACCTTTTTATGAAGGCAATATTAAAATTCTTGTCAGGTAATTCCAAATTCTGACTCATCCTGGGATTGGCATCAGTTTATTGCCTTCACTCACTCAAGTTAAGATGTCTCTGGTTCTTGGTGTGGTGAGTAATATTTGATCCCGGACATTTGTCTAGCATGTTAGGAGACTCTTGTTCCTATTTAGTGCTTATATTTAGATTTAGCACACAGATACTCGCCTACTTGGAAGGGCTTTGCTTCCATTGACTTCAAAATTCTGGGTATTTGGCTGGTGCTGCCATGACCTGTGCTGAAGCTTTCTGAGGTCCTGGTGTGTCTCTTGGTTGGAGAGGGGTGTCTCATCTCAGGCCTGCAGAGACCAAGAGGCCTCCCAGGCCAGGTGCTTGTTGTGGGATCCCACCTACTGATCCCCTTTTATTGGCCTGGCACTTCCGGGTGAGAGAGCGGAGTCTTAGGCCTATGGTTCCAGGGCCAGACACTTGCTGTGGTGTGATTGCCCCTTCATAGCATTCCTTTGGGGTCCCCCGATCTCTCAGTGGGTAAGGGGAGTCTCAGGCCTGTGGGAGAATACTTTCTCTTGCTGCTTAGTTATTGGAGCTCCTGGCCCCTCTACTTGCCAGCAGTTTTGGACTCGTTGATATTGAGGAAACCCTCATCGGATCCAGCAGAGGAATGAGCTTCCCTGGGCTACCAGTTGTTAGGTTGGACCTCCCAGCTGGGGCATTATTGCTCCAGAAAGCCTCCCTGATCCCCTGCCTTAACCCTGCTGCCCTGCCACTCCGCCAGGTCCTCTCTGATCTGTGATTGCTCATGTTGCCAACACTGCCTCCCACCCCACTGCAAGTGCCCTGAATCACAGGCTGAACCTCAGACACTCTGTGTTCCAGGGCCCAGAAAAGTGTCTGCCCCGGAGAAGGGCAAGATAATTAGGACTGTCTAAGTACACGCTGAAGTCAACATGGAAACAAGTCCAAGTATGAACAGAACTTCCTGCAGGTGATGGCTTCCCAAAGGGCAGAGCACAGAGATAGAAGACACCTGAAAAGTTGGTAGGAAGGGTATTTTTTCAGAAGCTGGGCCCTTTGCGTCCCCTCAGCTCTCACCAGGAAGGTAACTGCCAGCTTCAGGACAATGGAGTTAGGGTGTCCTTAATGTATGACTCATAGGGGTCATAATTGGCCTTCATGAAGAAACCAACTTTCACTTAATTTATATAAAAAAGATTTTTTCAGCTTGCCCTCTATTCTGCCTCCCTGGCAAACATCTGCTGTGTCCTTCCATCCGAACCGCGTGCTTCAGAGGCGCTCAGAGCTGGAAGGATCTAGAAAGGTCTGCCGCTGGCCACCCCTTCATTCCACTCGTGTGAGGAAGGCGAAGTGGGGCGGGGGTGGGGACCTGGACCCTCACGGCCCCCTAACACTGCTCAAGGTTTTCTCATCATTTACTGTGAATGTGGCCAGAAACTGTTCATTGTAGGAAACACAGAGAACACAGAAAAGCACAGAAAAGCACACACACACACAAAAAAAAAAAAAAAGAAAGGAAAAAAAACAAAGAGAGAGAGAGAGACAGAGAAAAATCCCTTCATAACTCCACCACCCAGAGGTGACAAGTTTTGGTTACCATATCTATTCCTCTAGTTCTAAAAGCCACATTTTAGAATTTAAATTAGGATTATGCTAAACGTTCACTTTTGCATCCGGTTTCAGAAAAATGAATAACATATTTGCAAAAATGTCACGCCATTTGCCTTTGACAATAGGACTCTTAATGGTAGGAAAATAATCACAGTTGCTAACCCATATCGAAGGCCTTTTCTAAGTTCCCCACGCCTCACTCCAGCCCCGCCTTACAGATGGGGATGTAGAGGCACAGGACACACAGCCAGCAGGGGCAGGCTCAGGACACAGCCGGGGCAGCCAGCGCGGGGAACTGGCTTCTCAGTCTGTCTGCCAGCACCTCTCCTGGGACCGTGACCCAGCCTCTGTGGACAGTCGGCTGCTGTTGTTCTCATTCCAATTAACTACACCGTTCTCAACAACTTTATGTAGACAGGGTTAGATAAATCTCAAATTATTTCGGTAGCAGAAATTCCCAGAAGTGCGATTGTTTAATTGGCCACCTCGGAAGGTTTTGTAATGCGTGTGCCGAATTACTCTCCACTCTCAGACGTGGAGAGTATGAGACTGCTCCTGTCACCCACCCCTCTGGGCGGAGAAGGCACAGCCTGTCAGTTCTGCAGCTGTCCCTAAGTAGTGAAAGGACGCTCTGAGCAACCAACTCCAGACGTCAGACCCTCATCTTTTCAACATACTTCATTCATCCAACAGTATCAGGCCAGGCACCAGGGACACAAGGACCAAAGGATAAAGTCATGTAAGCAAATAGAGCGTTTACGTCAGTTGAGGGTTTTCCTGTGTCACTTTCTCTCCCTTTTCATGCAGATATTATTATTCTCATTTTCCAGAGTCTTCGAGACTCTGATCCGCTCAAATGCCCACTGAAAAGAAGCAACATTGAAACTCCACGTAGCATAGCCCGGCGTTGTGGCGGGCACCTGTAGGCCCAGCTACTCGGGAGGCTAAGGCAAGAGAATTGCCTAAACCCAGGAGATGGAGGTTGCTGTGAGATGTGTGATGCCACAACATTCTACTGAGGATGATAAAGTGAAGAAAAAAAAAGAAAAGAAAGAAAAGAAATCCCACGTAGCAGACTCCCACACTGTGCACTTCACTGCCCCCGAGGGCTTCCCAGGCACAGAGAACATGGTGATGGAAACGGGGACAGAGGCAGGAACACACATGCTCACGTGCATATCTGTGAGTTGCCAACAGGATGGGCGGGGGGGCCATCTAACCAATTGCTGGGGGACCCAGCATGAAATGGCAGCCTGTGGGCCTGAATTGTGGGAAGAATCAGTCAAAAGAAATTTGACTTTCATGGCTGCTTAACTATCAGCTCATTTGGGTCCGCTTGCTTCCCAGTAAGGGCTTTTCAGTTTTTAATGGTTATTGGGACACCTCAAGACCCCCTCTTTAGCCTTGAGTTCTATTAAGGTGTGATGTGTCTTTTAGTAGACCAGGAGGCTCCAGTAGCCCATTATACAAAAACAAATTCTGTGATGTATGTACTTTGGACCAGAACACTGAGCCCCAGCCTTGGCCAATATGAATAGTACGGTGCCGCGTGAGTGGAAAAGCAGTTAGATTTCCTTTATTTTACCACACTTGGGTTTCCCAGGAAAGCACAAGCTGATAGAAAAATGTGCGTGGGCATATTTTATGCATCTTTTTTATAAGCATGCCTATGTGGGCTGTTGATTAAAAATCCTCCTAACCAAGACCTACTGCATGGGGTAGAGGCTGTTGACAGTGCCCCCATCTCCATGGTCCCCTTCGGTTTTAGCAGAGCCCCTGATTTGAGTCTCTTGTTCAAACAAGAGACTCACTCCCCAGCCTCCTTCCCAGCTGCACGTGGCCATGTCACTAGGCTCTGGCCGATGGCACCTGAGAGAGGTGGTGCATGTATTTTGCAAATATGCCCTTCCCTGCCTCTTCCATCTTCCCAAGGGCTGAACTGGTGATAAAATGCTTCGGGCCTCACCAATGAGGGCAACATCTTAGGGGTGCAGAGCAACAAGGAGGAAGAAGCCTGAGTCTCAGATGCCTTTGCAGATCAGAGCTGTCATATCAACTTAGAGTTACTTAAGCCACTCATGTTTGGAGTCTCTGTCACAGACTGCCGAACATATATCCCAAGTAATAGACTACGCAAAACCATGAGTTCGAAATTAAACTTTATGTATCTTCATCTCTCTCTGTACGTTTTCTCCCTTTGGTGGTGCCACTTCCCTCTCACAGTCTATCCATCCTTGGCTCCTTGCAAACCATGCCCAGGAGCGCATCTTATAGACTGATTATTATTGATGTTTGGATAATTTATGACAGTCCCCAGTACTAGAGGGTCGTGCTGTGATTACCACCAGGGATTGCAGAAAAATTGGTCCATGCAAAATTATGCCTAAAAGAAATTGCTCCACTCGGCACGTAATACTTTTTTTGAGATGTAGAAAAAGATGTGTTAAAAACAGAAAGCCAAGTAGGAATGAGCAAAAGCAGAGCAGCAGCTGCGCCAGGAAGAGGGCCCTTCCTGTTCAGTCTTGTGTTCAATCGATCAACACGTGTTCAACGATGTGCACGCGCCAGGCATCCTTTGAGGTTCTGGGACACAGTGGTAAATGGAGCAAATCAAGTGACTTGTCAAATGTATATTCACTTGGTGTATGTGGGGCAGACTGACAGTCACTAAATACAATAAATAGAGAATGTCAGGTGGGGAAATGTTGCGCAGCAAGGAAGCCCTTTCTGAGAAGGTAATGTGTAAGCTGAAGCCTGAATGACAAGGAGGAGGCAGCCAGGTGAAAATATGGAGGAAGAACTTTCTAGGCTGAGAGACAGCCAGTGCAAAGGCCCTGAGGCAGCAGGGCATGAAGCATTGCTTGGAGCAGACAGAGTGCCAGTGTGGCTGCAGCTGTGTGAACAAGGGCAAGATGCTGCGTGGAGGGAAAAGCAGAGGGCTGATCACAGGGAACCTTGTCGTTCTGGGGAAGAAGTAGGCTTGTGTCCTAAACATAACAGGATGACACAGTAACAGATGTCCATCTCTCTTAGGGTATCTCTTCTCTCTTCTGCCATCTACAGATTCTTCTCCCTCATTTACACATACCTCAACTTGCCAGACACCTTCAAGACTTAAATAGAAGTCTCCATAATTGCATTTAACTTAAAAACTTAATCATTCTTAAGTGAAAGAAAAAAAGGCTATAGGTGGAATTAAAGCATTCACCCTGAGTGAGTGCTCTATTTTTATAGTTTTTGGCCAGGGCTGGGTTTAGAACCCACCACCTCTGGGATATGGGGCCAGTGCCCCACTCCTGTGCCACAAGCACCGCCGGAGTGCTCTATTTTTAGAAACCTAAAGTAATAGTAACTAAAACAAAAGTTTTTTGTCCTCTTACATGAAAGAAGCCTAGTCATTCTCTGTCCAGGGCTGACATGAGTTTCACTAAATTTTTAGAAACCAGGCTCCTTCTAGCTCTTCAGTCCATCATCTCCAGTGTCTAGCCTCTAGCCTCATGGTCCAAAATGGCTGCTCAAGCTCCATTTATCACATCTTTGTTCCAGGTAGCTGATGGGTAAGGGTGAAGAAGGGCATGCCTGCTCTCTTTAAGAGATCTTGGCATTGACATAAAAACTTTACTTTTATCTTATTTGCCAAAATTTAATCACATGCTACATCTAGCTGCAAAGAACCTGGGGAAAAAATAGTCTTTTGGGTAGGTGGTAATGTGCCCTAGTTAAAATCCAGATTCTATTACTAAAGAAAAAAGAGAGGAGGATTTTCAGAATGCAGCTAGCAGTCTTTGCCACTGGGACCTCCTTTGCATCTTTTAAAAGTCACAGCATTTTATTTAGTTGTAAGGCTACCTTGGGCAGGCCAGGGGAAACTTATGTTCTGAAAGTAGCAACCTGGATTCCCAGTGAAGTGGGGACACCACTATCAGGACCCCTGTCACAGACCCTAAGAGCAGCAGCATCTATTCAAGGCTTCCAGCCGGCCAGTAGGTGCTCAGAAATGTTGAAATTCATGAACAAAATGAGAGCTAAGAAGAGAAGTTTGAATCCCTTTCCAGAAATCATACTTGACCAGACTGTCAGATATACAAACAATAATGAAAGCCTGGTGTTAGGCTGGAGGTAAGAACAATAGGTTTTGAGGGACATGGAAGAAGGAATTGCCAATCCCGCCTGGGACAAGTGGTGAAAACCTTCCTCAATGTCCTGAACCTGAAACATGAAAAGAAGCTCAGTCCGGCTGCTCCTAATCAAGGGTGGGAACTGTCAAGTGTAACGAGCAGCCTGCCTGCACAGAAAGGAACTGGGAGGTGGTTTTCTTAATTTGGACTGGCAGCTTCTGGCATGGCTTTGATCACAATTGTCCATTGGAGTGAACCTGGCACAGAAATAAAGTGTGTCTGCAGAAAATTCTGTCGGGATGGAATGCACAGCCTTCGACGGGGAATTTTATGAAAACCACAAAATAGCCCAGTTAGGACTGACTCACCCCGTGTAATGTCAGAATGTCATAAGAACTGCACGGTTTCATTTATTCCACAGATATTTCCCAAGGGTCTGGTCTGGGCCAGGCACTGTCAACACCGAGGAGGCAGCAGTGAACGAGGTGCTGCAGGCCTAGACTCCGAGGGCTTGAGTTCAAGATGGGAAGATGCACAACTACACAAGTGACGACGCACACGTGTGACGGTGCTGTGAAAGGGAAACTGAGAGTCCTGGGGTTGCACAGCTGAGGCTCCCCTACCCGGTCTGGCTTCAGCAGAAAGTAAGAGTTTGGGCAAAAGGCCCATTGGAAGATCAGGTTTTTACAGTAATTGCTGTAACAACTCCTAACAGGAGATCTAACCTGTTAACAAATGTTTAATACATAATACAGTGTCATTGGGTATAGGCAATATGTTGTAGAGCAGATCTCCAGCATTTATTCACCTAGTATCACTGAAACTTTATACTCACTGGGTACCAAGTTCCCCTTTTCCCCTCCCTTAGCCCCCAGCAGCCATTCTACTTCCTGCTTATATGAGTCGTACTATTTTGGATACCTCATATACGTGGAATCATGCAATATTTGTCCTGTGACTCGCTTATTTCGCTTAGCATCATGTCCTCAAGCTTGGTCCATGGTGTCGCATATGGCAGGATTTCTTTCTTTTATAAGGCTGAATAATATGCCGTTATAAATACCTTTATCCATTCACCCATCGGTGGGCACTGAACTTGTTGCCACATCTTGGCTATCATGAATAATGCTGCAATGAACATGACGGTGCAAATACCTTCCTGGGATTCTGACTTTAATCTTTTGGATAAATACCCAGAAGTGAGACTGCTGAACCACAGACTAGTTCTATTTTTTGAGAAACTGACGTACTGTTTTTCATAGTGTCTGTACCATTTTACATTCACACCAATGATGTATAAGGGTTCCAATTTCTCCCCATGTTCTCCAACATTTGTCTTTTAGCGGTTTTTTGAAAATAGCCATCCTAACAGGTGTGAGGTGATATCTCACTGTGCTTTTCATTTGCATTTCCCTGATGACTAGAGATGCTAAACCTCTTTCATGTACTTGTTAGGCGTTTGTACGTCTTCTTTGGAGAAATGTTTATTCAAGCATTCAGCCCATTTTTAAATCAGATTTTTTCAGGTCTTTTGCTATTGAGTGGTAGAAATTTTTTGTGTATTTTGAATTTTAACCTTTTATCAGATACTTGGTTTAAAAATATGTTCTCCCATTCCATAGTTTGCCTTTTCACTGTTAATCGTTTCTTTGCTGTGCAGAATCTTTTAGTTTGATATACTCCCACTTGTCTATTTTTGCTTTTTTGGCCTATGCTTTTAGTATTATAATCAAAAAATATTGCCAATGCCAATGTCATGAAGACTTCCTCCTATGTTTTCTGCTGGGAGTTTTGTAATTTAAGTCTTTAATCCACTTTGCAATCATTTTTTAAAAACCAAGTTTATTGTGGAATAATGTACATGCAATATAATGTGCCAATTTTAAGTGAATGGTTCAATAAATTTTGATGGTTGATTGTAAATACCATCACAATCAAGGTGTAGAATTTGACCGTCACCCCTAAAAGCCAGCCTCGCGAGCGTTCATTGTCAATCCTAACCCCACACCCCGAGTTTAGATAAACACAGGTCTGTTTTCTATGACCATAGATCAGATTCGTGTTTTCTGGAGTTTAGTATAAATGGAATACTTTATACTTTACTCTTTTATTTTATACTTCAACATTATGCTTTTGATATTCATCAAACGTTATGCTGTTGTTGTGTGTATTAGTGGTTCATTTCTCTTCATCGCTGAGTAGTGTGCATCCCGTGGATACTCCACACTTCATTCATTCATCTGAGGATGGACATTTGGGTTATTTCTAGTCGTGGGCAATCACATGTAAAGCTTCTATGAATAGTCACATATGTGTCTTTGTATGCAGATATATTTTATTTTTATTAATTAATTACTTACAGTACCATTGCTGAGTCTTAGGCAAGAGCGTTTTTAACGTCATAAGAAACTGCCGAACCGTTTTCCAGAAATGGTTGTGCCATTTTACATTTCACCATAAGGGTGTGACAATTCCAATTGTTCCATCTACTAGTAATCTACCACTGCATAACAAAGTGCTCCAAATGTAGCGGCTTTAAAGAACATACCTTTATCATTCTTGCAGGTCAGGAATCTTGGTACGGGTTATCTGGGCCCCTTGTTTCTGAGTCTTTCACGAGGCTGGGGCTTGACTGAGAAGGAACCACTTGCAGGCTCTTGGGACTGTTGGCAAGATTCACGTGCTTGCGTTCTGTCGGGCCTCAGCTCCTTGTTGACCCTTGAATCATATCTGGTTCTTTGTCCCAAGGACCTCTTCAAATGGGGGCTGATTTCATCAAGTCCAGGGAGGGAGATAGTCCTTAGAGAGAGTTGGCCGGAAAGATGGAAGTTACAGTCTTACATGACGTGGGCAAAGAAGTGGCATGCATCAGCGTTGCCCTATTCTGTTGTTTACAAGCAGGTCATAGGTCCCACCCACGCTCCCAGTGGATTCCCCAATGTTATGAATACCAAGAAGCAGGGATCACTGAGGACCATGTTAGAATTGGGCTGCCACACTTCACGTCACCAATCTTTCTTATTTTAGTCTTTCTGGTGGTTGTGTACTGATATGTTATGATTTTAATGGGCATTTCCCTGATATTGTCAGTATGTTGAGTATATGTGTCGTGAGCTTCTTTGCCTTTTGTTTATCTTTTTTGCAAAGTGTATGTGCATATCTTTTGCTTCCATCTCTTTTATAATTGAGTTCTTTTAATTCCTGAGTTACAGAAAATTTTATTTCCTTTGCATACAAGCCCTTTCTTAGGTTAAGTTTCTGCTGATACTTTATCACTATATGTAGCTTTCTTTTTCACTCTCTTAGTGGTATCTTTCATAGGCAGAAGATTTAAATTTTGCTTAAGCGTAATTTATCCATTTTTCCTTTCATGGCGATTGCTGTGTCACGTCTACGAAATTGTCTAATCCCAAATCAGTCAGATGGACTCCTGCGTTTTCTTCTAAAAGCTTTGTGATTTTAGCTTGTACATTTTTGCCTGTGATTCATTTTGAGTTTTACTTTGAGTATTTTTGTTTATTCTAAGAAGAGGCTGAGCTTCATTTTTTCCCAATATGAATGTACGCTTCTTCTTGTACCATATGTTGAAAAGACTCTCTCTCTTTTTTTTTTTTTGCAGTTTTTGGCCAGGGCCAGGTTTGAACCGGCCACATCTGGTATATGGGGCCCTACTCCTCTGAGCCACAGGCACCACCCAAAAATTCTCTCATTTTCCTATTAATTAGCTTATCCCCTTTGTTAAAAATCCAACTGCGTATGGATCCATAGCTACACATGTTTTTGTGTTCTGCTGGTATATACGTCTGTACATTGTCTCGGTTACTGTAGACTTTATAGTGAGCGAGTCTTTAAATCAGGCAACAGAAAGACTCCAACTTTGTTCTTTCTCTTCAAAATTCTTAGAATGTTCCAGGTTGCATTTCCATATAAAGTTTAAAACTATCTCATATTTACAAAAGAAGCCTGTTAAAAACTTGACTGGGATTGTATAGAATCATTATATCCATTTGGGGAGAATTGCCGTCTCAATGATATTGAGTCTTTTTTGCCATGGATGTGATATAGCTATTAATTTCTTCAGGTGTTCTTTAATTTCTCTTAGTAATATTTTATAGCATACAGCGTATAGTTCTTTCAGATACTTTATTTAAATTTCTTCCTAACTATGTATGTTATTAGGTGATAACTACAAATAGTATTGTTTTTAAATTGTATTTTTCAACTGTTTGTTGCTAGCAAATAGAAGTGCAATTCATTAGGCTTGCGACATTTTTTTTTATAATAACAAATTTTTATTTAATCTGATATATCCTGTGGTCTTTCTAAACTATGGCGTGTCAGTCCTAGTAGGTGTTTTGCGGATTATACAGATCTTTATATCCAGATATATGGTCTCTCAATGACAACAGTTAAACTTCCTCCTTTCCAATCTGCGTGCCTTCTATTTTGCTTTATTATATAATCCAGTAGGACTTGTATAAAGCAGTGAAAGTAGACACACTGCCACCAAATGCAGAGGGCGGAACACGCTCAATCCACCTTTGTAGGTTTTTCAGAGATGCCTTTGATCAGGTTGAGAAAATTCTCTTCGCTTCCTAATTTGCTGAGCTTTATTACAAGCAGGTTTTAAATTTTGTCAAATGATTTTTGTACATCTCTTGGTTTTCACTTATTTTCGATGTTGTTAATATGGTGAGTTACATTGATGGGATTTTCCAGTGTTAAACAAATGTTGCATCCCTAGGATGAAACCCAAGCATTATTATTTTCACATACTGTTGGAATTCATTTTCCAAGATTCTTCTATGATTTTTTCATTCATATTTATGGGGGGATGTTGTTCTGTATTTTTCATTGTCTGGTTTTGGTATTGGAGTAATAATACTGGTCTAATGAAATAAGTTGGGAAGGGTTTCTTCCTCTTAATTTCTGAAAAACATGGAATGGTCTTATTTCTTCCTTAAATGTTTCCAAAAATTTTCCAGTGAAGTCATCTGGGCCTGTGATTTTCTTTGTGGGAATGCTGTCATTATGAATTCAATTTCTTGCATAGAGGTAGGATTTCTACTTGTCTATTTCTTCTTGAGATACTTTGATATTGGTGTTTTTCAAGAATTTGTCCATTTTATCTATGTTGAATTTGTTGGCATAACATTGTTCATACATTTTCTTATCTCTTTTTAAGCAGCTTTATTGAGCAATAATTAATATATAATAAATTGTGCATATTTACGGGTAAAATTTGATAAGTTTTGACATAGGTATTGTCATGTGAAACCATTCTAGGGCTTCTTTCTGCCTGCTCTGTAGATAAGACTCTTCTGAGCATTCTATCCAGGGACCTCTTAGGTTTTTCTCTCTGGCTGATTGTATCAAGTGCCATTTCTGGCCTTTTATGAGCTCCAGGTAAGGTTTCCCTTATTCCTTTTGGGTAATTCCCTGCCTCACATATTTGCACCAATCCGTGATCGTTGATGGGAGCCTGGCAGACCTCTGGAGTTCTCTCTGTGCAACCCCGTCTTTCTGGCATCTGTGCTGTCATCTATAGCTCCCTTGGTCCCTATGGGCCAGTGGTTCCATCTTTCCACTCACGGCCTCCACCAGGCTCTCAGCCATCCCTGAACCAGGGCCTCTAAACCCTCTTCAGACAGTGACCAGGACAGCTGGAGGACTCCCCTCATTGGTCTCCTGTCTCTCAGGGATCACCATCCTTCGTTGCCTGATGTCCAAAGCCTTGAACACAGGGTTTCAAGTCCAGTTTTTTATGTTGTTTCATGCAGAAGGGTAAGTGCAGTATAGTGCTTCATGGGTTTTGAATTTCCATGATTGATACGAATCTTGTCAATGAATTGATTTGTTTATCATTTTTGAAATATTCCTCTTTATCCTCGGTTGTATGCCTTTGTTCAGAAATCTGAATAATGTCTTTGTTTGACATTAATAGAACCACTGCAGCTTTCTCATAAATAGTGTTTGCGTGGTATATCTTTTCTATTCTTTAACTTTGATCTCTCTGTCTCTCTGTCTATATATGCATGTGTATATATACACTTGTAAAGTATTGTGTTTTGCATGTGTGTTCTTTTGGAAGATAATGCTTTGGGAAGATAGTTCTTGCTTTTTTATTTAGTCTTACAATCTTTGCTTTTAATTGGAATACTTAGACTAACCCTTTTCAATAGACCTTTCTGTGATGATGGAAATGTTAAAAATTCTCTATCTAATATGCTACCCACTAACCAGATGGCTAGTGTGACCGAGGAACTAAACTGCTGATTTTATTATATTTAAAATTAATTTAAATAACCCCATATGGCTAGTGGTTTATGCACAGGGTAACTATTACATTTCATGTAATGTTTTTCATATGGTTGGATTTAAGTTTATATCATCTTGTTATTTGTTTTTTAATTTTTAAAAAATACAGTTGAACCTCTATACGTTGACCACCCAAAGGACTGGAACAGGCTGATCAACACAGGGAGATGGTCAACACAAGGTGTTAGGCTTACTGTGTGGGGAATATCCAGTCTGCAAATTAGGTTAGCATAAGGAGATGGTCAGTGTAGGAAGGTGGTCAGCTATGGGGGTTCTACTGTATTTTCTGATCTCTTCTTTATTTCGCTTTTCTCTTTTCCTCCTTAGTTCATATTGAATATATTTTATTATTTCATCCTTGGCTTATTAGCTATGGTTTCTTTCTTTTGTTTTATTATGGGTGTGTTTGTTCTAGGATTTATCCTACTCCTCTTTAATTACCAAAGTCTACCTTTATTTATTTATTATGATTATTTCGTTTTTTAAATTTCAGATAGAGATGAGGGTACCCGTGTTTAGGTTACATTGTTTTTGTTTCTAAGGTAAAGTTCAAGTTGTAGTGGAGCTCTTCACTCCAGGGTGAGGTGAATACTTTCACACTGGGCACATTAGATGAAACCCTACCAACCACCCTCCCTCTATCCCCCCTCCTCCCCCTAGCTACCAAGTCTACCTCTAACTAATACCACCTCCTCACAGGTAAGAATAATAACGTAAAATAAAAGATAAGAGCATATCATACCTCCTCACAGATAAGAATCTTGCAAGATACTTCTCCATTTTTTATGCACTACCTATGCCTTTGCTTCCATTTAAATTATAAACTGCACAATATATTGGTATTATTTTTGCTTTAGTCAATTATCTTCTCTTTTTTTTTAGACAGAATCTCATTTTGCTGCCCTCGGTAGAGTGCCCTGCATCCTAGCTCACAGCAAATGCAAACTCCTGGGCTCAAGCAATTCTCTTGCCTCAGCCTCCTGAGTAGCTGGGACTACAGGTGCCTGCCACAACACCTGGCCATTTTTAGAGATGGGGTCTTGCTCTTGCTCAGGCTGATCTTGAACTTGTGAGCTCCGGAAATCCACCTGTGTCAGCCTCCCAGAGTGCTAGGATTACAGGCGTGAGCACCGTGCCCAGACTGAGTCAATTATCTTTTAAGGAGTTTTTTTTAACAAAGAAAATAGTATTTTATATTTACCCACATAGTAAAATTTCTCCTGCTTCTCACTTCTTTGTGTAAATACAGATAGCCATCTGGTATCATTTTTTCCTGACCTTGAAGAAGTTTGTTTATCATTCTGCATGGTGGAGATCTGCAGATGAAGAATAATCTCAGCTTAATAAAATTTTTCTTTTCTGAAGGGTCTTCAATTTCTCTTCACTTTGAAAATATTTACTGGGTCTGTAATTCTAGGGTGACCTTTTTTTGTACTACTTGAAATATTTTGTTCTATTCTATTGTGTTTTTTATAACTTCTTACTAGAAATTCACAGCTATTCTTTTCTTGGTTTCTTTGTCTCAAAAGTGTCTTTTTTGTCTGGTTGCTCCTAAGATAATCTCTCTGCGACTGGGTTTCAGAAATTTGATTATGCGGTAATTTGGTGTGGTTTTCTTTGTGTTTATCTCTTTGGGGTCTGCTGATCTTCACAGATCTTAGAGTTTATAGCTTTTTAAAAATCTGGAAAAAAATACTTTCTTCATAGATTTTTTTCTCCCCTCTTCCCTTTTTTGTGGAGCCCACTTATTTGTGTATTAGACTGCCTGATTAGTCTCACAAGTCACTAATGTTTATTTTCAAAAGTTTTTTCTTCTTCCTGTTCTACATTTTGGATAATTTATTTTGCTACCTCCTCATCTTCAGGTTCATACATCTTTTCCTGTGCAGTGACCAATCTGCCATTGGTCCCAACCAGGGTGGGAGAGAGACTGTGCAAAGGCACAGAGAGGCTACAGTTGGGGTTCTGGGAGCTGTGGGTTCCAGTGTGGGCTCCCTATGCTCTGCTGGGCCCTGGAGGAGGGAAGGGCTGCCTTCTGACCAGCTACAGGGGGGCCCTTGCAGCAACTGAGTGGAAGCTCAGCTATTTCTCAGCTGTGAACTCTCCCCAGAGGGCCATATTGTCTTCCCTTTTGTACTTGGAAGGGAGGAGTCATCTTCGCATCTCTCCTGAGACAGCCTCCCTCTGTCCTCTAATTGTAAATATCTCCTGGTCCACACAATGCCGCAGCTGGTGGCCCACCAGTGCCCTCTATGCCACAGAACTGCTCAACCTAACTGCTCTGAATGACCAAGAAATCTGAGCTACGTGAGAGGAAACTAGGAAATGTCCCATGCCAAATCTACTGTGCCAGCAGTCTTGGGATTTAAATGAAATTAACAATTGCCTGGTGATTTGGTTCTGATCATTTCTATCAATGCACTTTAAATTGATGGGTCCTGAAAATTTGTCCTGGGTGGGGAGGGGGGAAGCAAAGGCAATGTTTTTTATTCATTGTACAAATCATGTGACTATCTCTTCCAAGTGATTCGGCATCTTTGATTAATCATTTGTAATTTTCCTGCGAGGAAATGTTAAAGCAATAGGGCTGATGACTTTTCAGTGAAAGTGCTTTGCTGCTGCTCTGAGACTTTCCACCACCCACACTAAATGAACGCCAGTGCAGGAGCTTATGTGGGGAACCATTTGTTTCCTTCGAGGGTGTTGTTAGAAACCTGAAGGCCCCCGGTGATTTTGTACTTGTAGCAAACTAACCAGGAAAGAACAAATCAGCCTGGCTCACAGTATTGTCAACTCACAGAAATGTGCCTTACTTTGTGTAGACAATCTTTTCTTTTTGGTAAATAACTTCTTTTTCAATTGGCACTAGGTGAACAATAATAGATTCGTTTGAATATTTGGTATCATGGATGAATTATTTTAACACCAGGGGCAACATAAGAGAGAAACAAACTGTGAATTTTATGTTGCAACAAGGTTGATCAAACCAACAACCTTGACAGGTATAGACATTAAATGGTCTGGAGGTAGGATACTAAAGGGAACCAGCCAGTTAGGGTAGAAATTAAGAGTGCTTTGGGAGAAGGAGACCTGGGCTCTGGACCTGCCAGGTACAAGCTAAGGAGCTTTCATGAACCATTAATAATCTAAAGTTATAGATTCTGTCTTTTTAAAATAATGATATCTGCTTCATAGGCATGCAATGGTACTTTATAAATTGCAAGGTCCTGTTACCACTGAGAAACCAGATTTCACAGAAAGCAGAGGCTCTTGCCAGCTACTGTTGCCAGAGAAGAGATTTGGATGTGGAGAGCCTGAGGATGGTGGACCCTGGAGAGACTGAGCTTGGAGGAAGAGTGCACAACAGAGGGGAGAGGGAGGGCATGACCGAGGAACTAGGCACTGCTGGGAGCCAGCCTGTTTCCCCCACAAAGTGCTCCTAGTCCTCCATTGTGGCCACCCTTTGCTTTGCCAAATTCTGTGGAGGGAAGTGACAGGCTGGCCTCACAATAGTGCAGCTTCTGGACAATTTCTGTCTGAGAACAGGAGGTGGGTTGTGATTTAGTTTAAGGGTGAAATTAGTGTTTCCTGACATTGAATGCACAAAAAAATCACCTTGGAACATTGCAAGAAGGGCCAATCTCCAACTCTGGGTTGCACTGCTCAGACATTCTGGGAATAGGATGGCTTGGGTGGTGGTGTTCTTGTTTTTAAAGATCTAAGTGCGTCTGATGAAAAACAGATTGAGAGCTGCTGTTTAGTTCTTGATCTATGAATAGAGAAATTTTTTCTCAACAGAAACATCCTGTCATCCACTAACTGGGAAACGTTAACTCTGTTTGCTTGTGGTGCCCAAAGGGGGCTACCTGGGCTCCTTCAAGGGAGCCCAGGAGATCTGAAACCTTGTTGGTGGACCCCAGGCTCTGTCTCCTGCCCACGCTGTTGGGAATCCAGGCTTTTGTAATTGCAGGGCTCTGGCAGATGAAAGTTTCATCCATGTTCCCAAAGGAGAATATTTAATGCCTCTCAATGGGATGCTTGCCATGGCTCACAAAGTTATACACTGTATGAGTTCTCTTTTCCATATCCACTCATGTCCACACTGCCCCTATCTAGCCTTTAGCACAAATCCCAGCAGGACTGAAGGCAAAAACTGGATTCAAATATCCTCACACATGCCAAAGCTCAATTATTTGACTAACAATAAGTCACTCTCTGTCCATCTTAAGTTCATCGTATCAATTATTATTTTAAGGTTTTGTTTATTGTCTTCTTTTCCTCTGGACAATAAGATTCATGAGACCAAGAATCATATTTGTGTCAGTCACTGCTACGTCCCAGTGCCTAGAAGGGTGCCTGCCTTGCACATAGCAGACATTTAAATACATGGCGTGCACGTGTCAATGATGGAACATTGCCCATCTGTGGGTACTCACTATGCACCAGGCACTGTGCCATATCCTTACATGTATCACAACAGCCTTAGGAGGGAAGTGCTACTGTTTATTCCCATTCTAGAAGAGAGGAAATTGAAAACGAGGCAAGTTAAGACACCTGCCCAAGGTGTACTCATGGCTTTTCAACTCCAAAGACCTATGTCTTAACAAGTGTATTACACTAATTACTCTCACTAAGTATGGTGCAGGGACATGTCCTCAGCAGGGATTGGCTGGTTGGCTATCAACCCATCAGTATCTGGTTGACTCTCACACTAAGTAGTAATGTGTTGCTGGCACAATCTCCAAGGGGGCAGTTATTGCAATCTAAGCACCCCACTCCTCCAATCCAGTATATTTTAAGAAATATGCCATAATACCAGATAAACTCATATTCATTCACTTTTTTTTTTTAATATTTTTTTTATTTTTTTAATACATGTATTTTATTATTCTTCATTACATTATTTCCCCCCCGCCACCCGTCCGTGATAAGACAGAATTGATTTACAGAAAAGAATACAGAAAACTCCAAAGCTCCTGGTAGTGGGAGAGATTTCAAGTAGGGAGAGAGAAGCTCTCTCCGTTCCTCTCCCGGTCTTTCCCCGTCTCCTCCTCTAGGCCTCTAGCCTCAGGGTATATATAGGTGTATGGGTTCCTTGGCCAGGAAACTAATGAATGCAGTCCCTTCCGCTGAGGGGAAGGTGAATGAGTGCATCAATGAATGGACACAGTCCATCCATGGAATTCAGGCCTAGGAAATTCACAAGAAACTGACCTAGGCATAGGAAATGGGGGGTTCCACATTTAGTCCCAAGTGTAAAGTGAAGGAGACACCACAGTGATTTTATTCTTTACCCAAGGATAAAGGAAATATAGAAAGTAAAGCATTTTGATGACATTCAGGACATCAAGGGTAATACCCTGAGAACTTTGATGTCTATTTCAGAAAAAGAGTTCTAGAATTGCTTTGAAGGGAG
>CAUYRH010012688.1:0-17899 GCA_963574655.1 Perodicticus potto | reverse complement strand
CCAATTCCTGGGCTCAAGCGAGTCTCCTGCCTCTGCCTCCCAAGTAGCTGGGACTACAGGCGCCCGCCACAACGCCCGGCCATTTTTTGGTTGCAGCCGTCATTGTTGTTTGGCGGGCCCGGGCTGGATTCGAACCCGCCACCTCAGGTGTACGTGGCTGGCTCCTTAGCCCGCTGAGCCACAGGCGCCGAGCCTCAGGGTTTTTTCTTTTTTCTCAAGATTTCTTTGGGTATGTGGCATCTTTTGTGTTTCCACATAAACTTCAGGATTGCTTTTGTCTGTTTTTGTGAAGAATGTCATTGGTATTTTGATAGGGATTGCATTGAATCCGTAAATTTCCATGGCCACCAAATGGCAGGTACTTCGACCGTACTGATACTCAGCAATGAGACATATAGCACTTTTTCTAGGACGAGTTCATGAACTTAATTGTCAGGCCTTGTATGATGACAGCTCTGATGGCAATTCTAGGAAAAGAGTTCCAAAATGCTTTTGAAGGGTGGACTAGGCACTGGTGTCAGTGTGTAACTTTCCAAGAGTACCTCAAAAGTTACTGTAGGGATATTTAGCAATGGCATGTAGTGCTTTTTCTAGGATGAGTTTGCAAACTTGATTGTCTAACCTGTATGTTGAATCATCCTTGCAGCCCTGGGATCAATCCTACTTGGTCATAGTGAATAATATTTTAATGCATTGTTACATGGTTTGCTGGCATTTTGTTGAAGATTTTTGTGTCTATGTTAATCAGTGTTATTGGCCCGTAGTTTTCTTTATGTTGTTGTTGTTGCTAAGAATTTGAGTAGAGGGGCGGTGCCTGTGGCTCAGCGAGTAGGGCAAAGGCCCCATATACCAAAGGTGGCAGGTTCAAACCCGGCCTCAGCTGAACTGCAAAACAGAAAAATAGCCGGGCATTGTGGCGGACGCCTGTAGTCCCAGCTACTTGGGAGGCTGAGGCAAGAGAATCGCCTAAGCCCAGGAGCTGGAGGTTGCTGTGAGCTGTGTGACGCCACAACACTCTACTGAGGGTGATAAAGTGAGACTCTATCTCTACAAAAAAAAAAAAAAAAAAAGAATTTGAGTAGAATTGATATTAGTTCTTATTTATTTATTTATTTATTTTTTATTTTATTTAGTATTTTTTATTCATGTATTTATTCATTTTTTGAGACAGAGCCTCAAGCTGTCACTTTGGATAGAGTGCTGTGGCATCACAGCTCACAGCAACCTCCAATTCCTGGGCTCAAGGGAGTCTCTCGCCTCCGCCTCCCAAGTAGCTGGGACTACAGGTGCCCGCCACAAGGCCCGGCCAGTTTTTGGTTGCAGCTGTCATTGTTGTTTGGCGGGCCCGGACTGGATTTGAACCTGCCAGCTCAGGTGTACATAGCTGGTGCCTTAGCCCATTGAGCCACAGGCGCCGAGCCTAGTTCTTTTTTAAGTACTTGGTAGAATTCAACAGTGAAGCCATCATGTCCTGGCCTTTTTCTGTGATGGGATAGTTTTTATTATGGCTTTAATCTTATGACTTGATTTCGATTTGTCAAAGTTTTCTATTTCTTCAGGGTCCAACGTTGGTAGGTTGTATGTGTACACAAAATTATCTTTTTCTTCTAGGTTTTTCAATTTGTTGATATATAGTTGTTCATAATAGTCTCTGATAATTCTTTGTATTTTTGTGTTTCAGTTGTTATGTCTCTCTCTTTTTTTGTTTCTGATATTATTTATTCAGGTCTTCTCTCTTTTTTTCCTAGTTTAGCTAAAGGTTTGTTTATTTTGTTCTTTTCAAAGAACCAACTTTTCGCTTCATTGATCATCTATTTATTATCCTCTAGTCTTAATTTCATTTATTTCTACTCTGTTATTTATTATTTCTTTCTGTCTACTAATTTTGGAGTTGACTTGTTCTTGCATTTCTAGTTCCTTGAAGTGTATTTTTAGGTTTTTTATTTGAAGTCTTTCTATTTTTTGATATTGGAGTACATTGCCATAAACTGTCTTATTAATACTGCTTTTACTATATCCCAGAGATTTTGGTGTTGTATTTCCATTTTCATTGGTTTCAGGAAATTGTTTACTTTCCTTCTTAGTTTTTTAATTGACTCATGAGCTGTTCATGAGCATGGTTTTAAATTTCCATGTGTTTGTGTATTTTCTGAGGTTCTTATTGTCATTAATTTCTAATTTTATTTCATTATGGTCAGAAAAGATACTTGATATGATTTCTCCTTTTTTGAATTTATTGAGACTTGTTTTGTGGCCTAAGATATAGTCTATTCTGGAGACTATTCCATGTGCTAATGAAAAGAATGTGTATTCTGTAGCAGTTGGGTGAAATGTCCTGTAAATATCAGTTAGGCCTATTTGATCTAGTATGATCTAATAGATCCACTATTTCTTTGCTGATTTTTTTTTTTTTGTAGAGACAGAGTCTCACTTTATCGCCCTCGGTTGAGTGCTGTGGCGTCACACAACTCACAGCAACCTCCAACTCCTGGGCTTAGGCGATTCTCTTGCCTCAGCCTCCCGAGTAGCTGGGACTACAGGCGCCCGCCACAACGCCTGGCTATTTTTCTGTTTTGCGGTTTGGCTGAGGCCGGGTTTGAACCCACCACCTTCGGTATATGGGGCTGGCGCCCTACTCGATGAGCCACAGGCGCCTCCCTCTTTGCTGATTTTTTGTCTGGATGATCTGTCTGTTATTGAGAATGAGGTATTAAAATCTTCTGGTATTATTGTATTACAGTCTACCTCTCCCTTTAGATCTATCACTGTTTGCTTTGTATACCCGGGAACTCCAATTTTAGATGCATGGATATTTATAATTGTTGCACCCTCTTGCTGATTGACCCCTTATCCTTATATAGTGACTTTCTTTGTCTCTTTTTACAGTCTTTGATTTGTAGCTTATTTGATCTGATGTAAATATTGATCGGCACTTTGATTGATTTCCAGTTACATGGAATATCTTTTTTTACTCATCCACTTTCAGTCTGTGTGTGTCTTTATAGGCGAAGTGGATTTTTTGTTGGTAGCAGTTGGTTGTTTTTTGTTTCTTTATCCACTTTATGCTTCTTAATTAGAGAACTGAGTCCATTTACATTTGGTGTTATTACTGGTAGGTAAGGACTTACTATTGCTTTTTTTCCCCTTTTCTGGTTGTTTTGTAACTGTTCTCTTCTTTTCTTACTGTCTTCCTTTGTGGTTAAGTGAGTTTCTCTGATAGCATATTTTAATTTATTTTTTTAGAGACTGGATCTTGCTATATTGCCCAGGCTGGAGTGCTGTGGCTATTTACAGACATGATGGCACACTGCAGCCTCAAACTTCTGGGCTAAATGATATTCTCACCTCAGCCTCTCAAGTAGCTGGAAGTACAAACACAGGCTTCAGTGCACAGCTTTGTTGCTTTTTTTATTTTTAGTGACTCTATTATAGGTTTTTGCATTGTGGTTACTATGAGGTTTGCAAGAAAAACCACCTTAGAAGTATGACAAGTTATCTTAAAGAAATAAAACCTTATCTTAGATCACAAAAAGAGAATAGAAACAAAGAAATAAAAACCTTTTCTACACACCCCATTCCCCCACCACATTTAGATTTTGTGTTGTCTCCGTTTTCATAGTTTTATATCACCTATCCCTTAATAGTTTGCTGTAAGCTTTTGATAGATTTGTGTTTTGTGTTTCATACTAGACTTATGGTGGTTTGCACACCATAATTATAGTATCAGAATATTCTGGGTTTGTCCATGTACTTAATTTTACTCATGGGTTTTTTTTTTTTTTTTTTGAGACAGAGCCTCAAGCTGTCACCCTGGATAGAGTGCTGTGGCATCACAGCTCACAGCAACCTCCAATTCCTGGGCTCAAGCAAGTCTCCTGCCTCCGCCTCCCAAGTAGCCGTGACTACAGGCGCCCACCACAACGCCCGGCCATTTTTTGGTTGCAGCCGTCATTGTTGTTTGGCGGGCCTGGGCTGGATTCGAACCCGCCAGCTCAGGTGTACGTGGCTGGAGCCTTAGCCCGTTGAGCCACAGGCGCTGAGCCGGGAATTGGAATCTTTATAGTCTAGTGAGATGTTCTAAATTAGTAGTGGTTTTAGTAGTTTCCTCTTATTTTCAGTTCTATATTTGGTAGAAATCACTTTACACTATGATGATTAAGAGGGGTGTGAGACACTTCTTGGTGTTAGAAGGGGAGGCTGATTGGTTATTAATGAGCTGGGGGTTTCCTGTGGAGCATGAGCGTTCACTGGGCAGAACTTGGGCGGAGCATGCTGGGACCCTGTGATACGTTTATTTAAGAATTTATGTCAGTTCATTCGGTGCTTTTAGGAGCTGGTATTTAGTAAATATTCAGCTTGTTATAGAGATCTTTAAAAAAAAGCTTTATTGCATTTACATACTGTAAAATTGACCTCTTTTAGAGTTCAGTGTTTATTAGTATCTTTACAGAATTGTGCAGCCATGGCCACCATCTGGTTTTAGAACATACCCCAGAAGGAAACCTCATGCCCATTAGCAGTCTCTTCCCATTCCAACCACGAGTCTTCTGCCTCTCCGGATTTGCCTGTTCATGTAAATGGAATCCTACAGCCTGTGCCTGTCCGTGCCTGGCTTCTCTCACTGAGCACTCTGCCCTGCTCGGTGTTGTCGGCCTGCACTGAGCCAGGGTTAGGAGCATCGATTTTGAGTCAGACAGAACAGTCAGAGCTGGGCCTGCAGCTCTGCAGCATAGAATTGTGTGTGACCTATTTGTAAACCTGGCACTTTGTACTGTGCCTGGCACGTGGCAGGTGCCCAGTCAATACCGATGGGATGAACGGAGCCCAGAGGCGGCACAGTGAGCCATTTCTCCCGGGGACGATCGGCAGCCTCCACAGTTCCCACACAGATGACTGTCAGGGCTGTGGCTTGTGAAGGCAGCTGTCTGCAGCAAGTGGCACAATCTGGGCTTGTGGTTGGCTGATGCCCTAGCTTCACCCAGGAGCAGATTTGGCTACAGAGGTGGCACCTTGGGACTCTATTGACATGTAACTCTTAGGAAAGGAGTCCTGTGTGGACTTGCAGGGTGATGTTCACCTAGCCCTGGTTAAGTACTTACCTTTCGTGGAAGGGAACGAATGAACCATGCACCCAGTGACCCATATCACTTGTTGGGGTGATAATGATTGTCAGATGCTGCGGACTCCAGGGTCTGCTGTCTGCTAAAACTTATCTAGAGATGACTCAAAGGACCTGGAGTTATAAGTCAAGTGTAAGAAAGTAAAAGTTAAGAAAAAGTTAAAAATGATTAAAATAAAAGGAAGCAAAAGTAAATGCAGTTGTTGTAAGTCAAATAATCTTAATGTATTATGGGAAATTATGATTCAGAAAAACAGGAATAGCCCAATATAGAACAACCTCTCTTTGAGCTTTCTAGAAGCATGGAAAATCTGCATTTCAGCTGCATTTTACAAAGTTTACTTTGTTCCTTTCAAATTGTTCCTCATAGGGCACCATTCCCAAACTCACTGCTAAATCCAATTGCCGCTTCGAAGTTGAGTGGATTACTGAGTACGCCTGCCACAGAGACTATCTGGAAAGTAAAACCTGCTCCCTGAGCAGTGAGCAGCAGGATGTGGCCATTGACCTCAGACCCCTGGCCCTGGGCAAAGGTGAGTGGCCTCCTCCTGCTCTGCCCCGCTCCCTGCACAGCCCAGGAGGCGAGGGGCTGGGAAGGGCGGGACAGTGGGGCTGAGCGGCCCTGGCTGCCAGGTGAGGACTGCCACTGGGGCTGGTGCTGCACAAACAGGATTCTGTATCGACTAAAGTGACTTGTCGGTTCTAACATCTGTTCACCTAATAAGGGAGCCCCTTCTTGTTTGTTTCCCTTTTCTTTAGGTTTATACTATGATTCAGATGGAAAAGAATACACATTTTATTTGAACATCTGTGGAGAAAATGAAACACACATCTGCAATAAGAAAGATGCTGCGGTTTGCCAAATTAAGAAGACCGATACCACTCAAGTCAAAGAAGCGGGAAGCTACCAGCACCAAACCCTCCGGTGGGTAACGAGCCCCACGTCTTCACGTATCTCAAAAGTGTGGCTGCACACTAGCAGCCCTGGCCTCCCCTAGAAACACGTTAAGACATACATGTGCCTAGTTGCCACCTTGGTGCCGTGCACTTTCTTGTCAAGCACTGCTTGCTCCCCTCCTCCGCTTCCTCTTCCCTTTTCCATAGAGTGCTGGGCACTCAGAAGCCGCATTCACTTTGCATTTCACTTTGCGTTTTTGTTGCTCAACAGTCGGCTGTTTTTCCTAACCTTACAATAATAGTGTTAGAACCATTCGCTGTATAAACTATTGTTTATAAGAACTATACTGTAGGAAAACTGTTTAATTAATTTACAGTCAGTGTGGTTTTATATTTTTAAAATTTGTTTTTGAGTTTTGATTATTCTCTGGCAATTTGAGAATCTGAAATGTCATTAACATTATATAAAAGTTTTAAACAGTTAAAAAATGCATTTGGTGCAGTTCTTGTGACCCTTACCTTGGTAGTTAACCTTCACAAGAGCAGCAGTATGGAAATGTATTTTTCTTTTTTTTTGTTTTTGAGACAGAGTCTCACCCAGTCACCTGGGTAGAATACAATGGCATCATAGCTCAGGGAAACCTCAAACTCTTAGGCTCAAGAGCTTCTCTTGCTTCAGCCTTCCGAGTAGCTCTGACAACAGGTGCCCACTACCACGCCTGGATATTTTTTCTATTTTTAGTACAGACAGGGTCTCACTTTTGCTTAGTCTGGTCTTCAACTTCTGAGCTCAAGCAATCCAATTGCCTCAGCCTCTGAAAGTTCTAGGATTACTGCCGCGAGCCACCGTGCCTGGCTGGAAATTCAACTTTCTGAAAATGTGTTATTGACACATTTTATGTGTTATGATTCAAAAAACAGGAACAAAAAAATGTAAAAACCCAAAAGCCTATCCTGAGCTTTCAGAAGTGTGGAATATCTGCAGTTAAGCTGCATTTAAAAATTTTTACTTCAGGCTCGGCACCTGTAGCTCAAGCGGCTAAGGTGCCAGCCAAATACACCTGAGCCCGTGGTTTGAATCCAGCCCGGGCCCGCCAAACAACAAGGACGGCTGCAACGAAAAAGTAGCTGGGCCTTGTGGCGGACGCCTGTAGTCCCAGCTACTTGGGAGGTGAAGTCAGGTGGACGCTTGAGCCCAGGAGTTGGAGGTTGCTGTGAGCTGTGATGCCACGGGACTCTACCCAGGGCAACAGCTTGATGCTCTGTCTCAAAAAGAAAAGGAAAAAAATAAAATTTTTTTTTACTTCACTCCTTTCATAGTTTCTGGGATTAGTACCGTCCAGGATCCCTCGGTAAGATTGTTTTTACAGCTGCTGATAGAAGGGCGAATTCTTGGGCATTATTTATTTTGCACAAAATATAAAAGTAAGAGCAAGAAGTCTCTGTGCCCACAGCCAAACTTTCAGCATTTTCTTCCTGCCAGTTACACTTTGCAGCTAGAGGATGACAAGTCCGTACATTTGGAACTCGTTTCCTCTAGACGTTTTCTCCCAGCTGGCTAGAGAGCTTGCTGTTTTATGTCAGTAGTGATTTTTTGATAGTATGTGAAAGGCTTAATGCAGACTTTAAAAAAAAAATAAAAGTTTCTTTCTTGGTTCTACCAAACAATGTTTGTATGTGTCATCACAAAAATCTAGATACTCTGATGGAGACCTCACCTTGATATATTCCGGAGGCGACGAGTGCAGCTCGGGCTTTCAGCGGATGAGCGTCATCAACTTTGAGTGCAGTGAGACTGCAGGTGAGCGTGCTCTGGAGTTCATCTCCCGTTTGTGCTGATGGTGTGTGTGTGTTTGCACACGTTCTTGGAGTGGGTTCCTGAATGGAGAAGGCAGATGTCCTCAGACCAGCTCCCTCTAGTCCCCAGGCTAGCCTTTTCTGCTGGAGTAACCCCTCCCCCCATTCCCCCAGCAACACACACATCCTGTTTCCATTTTCCTCTGCTGCTCTGTTAGTTTTGGGAATGGGCCCAGCACTGAGCTTGCAGGGAAGGCGTTTCTGTGTTGAATTTTGAGACACACTGAAGTAGGGATGGGTCAGCAGAGGTGGAGTGGCCCGTTCTTTTATGCACTGAGGATCAAGATAACCTTTTCACAAAGTGGTAGCCTGCAGAAGAGTCGGATCTGGGGATTGTAAGATGTTACGGGGCACACTGATGCTGAACGTAGCCTGGGCTTCTCTGAGTGATTAGGAGAATTGTCCTTGAACCACCATGGCCCTGGGATTTCAAATTGCTGTGTTGCCCTCTGTGTCTTTTTTTTTTTTTTTTTTTTTTTTTTGGTTGCAGCTGTCGTTGTTTGGCGGGCCCGGGCTGGATACGAACCTGCCAGCTCAGGTGTACGTGACTGGCGCCTTAGCCCGTTGAGCCATAGGCGCCGAGCCATGCCCTCAGTGTCTTAACGATTTTAGACACAGTTCCGCTTATAGAGGGATTCCGTCGTCATCAGAGACACATCCCATCCATTGCCCAGGCTGTGACCCAGGCACCTTGCACACTGCCCAGCCTCTGCACAGAGATCTTGTTCCCGAGCTGGGCCTGGTTCCCAGCCCCCGGCTGTGTGTAAGAGGCCCACTCGCACGTGGCTGCCCCACTTCTGAGAGTCTTTCCTTCTGTTTGTTTTTTAGTTTCTGTGGCAGCACTGTGGATGGTTTAGTCAGGGGGCCGGTTCTTATGTGGCTCACTGTAGGGTCGTGATGCTTCCCGAGCTCCGTCTGCTGTGGGGGAGACGTCAGGGGCTGGTGTGATTGCAGCATCTGGCTCTAGTGCACTTCCTAGCAAGCAAGCAAAGCTGAGCCCAGGGTGATACAGCCAGGAAGGCCCTGCCCCAGTGACTGACCCTGTGCACCCGCCCCTAGGGTGCTATCATTCTCGAGGTCCACTGTCGCTGTCTAATGCAGGTGGACGCTGTTCTTCTGCCGAAATCTGTTTGCTGGCTTCTTGCCACTTTCGCAGTACACACACTTAGTAAGTACCTATTTGCTTAGTGCCTGTGAGGCCTGAGGGTGCCGTATGACAGGGTACTCCAGGTGTTCACAGTCTGGAGGCAGGTTGTGAGAGGAGAGTGGTGGTCGAAGCTCAGGGCCACAAGTGCTGGAATAGAGCTACTGCTTGGTGGTGTTGCCCACCCACCTCTTTCCTAGGAGGGGCCCAAGGTTAGGCTGGGCTGGAGCAGTTAGCGTGGAGGAGGGGCAGCTCGAGCCCCAGGATGCACAGGGGTGATCCAGGGTGACTGTGGGCTCCTCGACTGGAGGTGCTCAAAGATGTGAACCACAATGGCTGCAGGAAGGTCAGAGGCGGGGCGTTTGTCCTGCAGAAGGGCTGGACACTGTGGAAATCAGAGTGAAGTCCCAAAGGTTTTCAGCAGGGGTGTGACACGTTCTGATCTGTAAATGAGAAGAACCAGTTTGGCCTCTGGATAGGGCTCCTGTGTGAACATTCCCTGCCCCACCCCACTGGGGTTCTCTATTGTACTCCTTGTCTTAGTCTCAGCCTATTTTTAGGAGGCAGCCTCTGAATTACACCTCTCCTGCTCTTGTCCCCTGTCCTGGGAAGTGCAGCCCGCAGGCCCCGGTTGTTCCGCCTTCTGTCCTCCCTAGCTGGCTCTTCTGCACCCCCTGCTGGCTCTGGTGTCCTGCTGCAGCCTGAGTCTCCCTCCAACCTTGTCATGACCCGCTTTGGCCCTGTTCTGTTCAGGGCTTTTTATAAATGACTTGGCTGACATCTTTGCGAGTATGTTGATCTCATTTCAGGATGCTGGGAAGACAGAGTAATGATCCAAAAAGATCCCAATGGATGAGGAGGCTAAGAGAAGGGCGAACAAGTCCTGGACTCATGGGGCAGAGGTTCAGGCATTTGAAGGGTTGTGCCCAGGACCAGGCGGCTAAAGCCCAAATAAGCTGAGCCTTGAAAAAAAAATGCCGAAAGCACCCAAACCCTACTTTTTATATTATAAAAATTTTGAAGCATACAAGTAGAAAGAACATTACAGTGAAAAATGTATATATGTGTGTGTACCCACTCGAGAAGCTAGATTTGTTTCGTATAAACTGTACATCATTGATGGATCAAATCCCCACACCCTAATGCCAAAAAAGATGTAAATTCAGAACTGTCCCTGTACCTCGAAGAGTTGACAGTGATACTCTAACGTCACAAAAGAATCAGTGTTTTACTATGATGGTAACAAAGAGCCTGGACAGGTAGATGTTGGGGGGTTTTGTGGCAGGGTTTGGAGGCTCCTGTCAGGCAAGCATTGAATTTTAAAATATTTATGATCCCTTCCAACTCTGTGATTCAGTCCTCCATCTTAGGAAGCAAACTGTATGCTGTAAAATTATTTATTATTTTGTTCAAATATAAATTTAGGAGTTTTTGGAGAAGATCCCTTGGTGGATTCTATGTATTTGATAGATGTAATCTGATTTTTTGTTTTTTGGAGACAGAGTCTCACTATGTCACCCTCAGTAGAGTGCCGTGGTGTCACAGCTCACAGCAACCTCCAACTCCTGGGCTTAAGTGATTCTCCTGCGTCAGCCTCCCAAGTAGCTGGGACTACAGGAGCCCGCCACAACGCCTGGCTATTTTTTGTTGCAGTTGTCATTGTTGTTTAGCTGTCCTAGGCTGGGTTCCAACCTGCTACCCTTGGTGTATGTGGCCGGTGCCCTTACCACTATGCTACAGGCGTCGAGCCGATGTAATGTATTTTTGAATGTCAGCCGGTATTAGTTTGGTATGTAATACAGTGTAATACGGTTTATAGGTAAGTTGGGTTGCTAGGAATTATTTATGTCTATGAATCTAAAGTTCATGCATTTTCAAGACACAAAAGTACATATATTCTTTTGGCTGTAATGTTTTTTACCTTTTGTTTCAATAACTTAAATCTAGTTTGTTGTAAAGTGACGCCTTATTATTGGTGATCCTTTCAAATAAAGACATTAGAAGGGGGAAGAGTAAAATATGTTAGTGTAGGTTAGTAAAAAAGCTACCCACAATTTTTTTTTTTTGAGACAGAGTCTCAAGCTGTTGCCCTGGGTAGAGTGCCGTGGCATCACGGCTCATAGCAACCTCCAACTCCTGGGCTTAAGCCATTCTCTTGCCTCAGCCTCCCTAGTAGCTGGGACTACAGGTGCCTGCCACAACGCCCAGCTATTTTTTTGTTGCAGTTGTCATTGTTGTTTAGTAGGCCCGGGCTGGGTTTGCACCTCCCAGCCTTGGTGTATGTGGCCAGCACCTTGCTCATTGAGCTATGGGCGCCACCTAATCACAGATTTAAACCTTTAATGGCTGAGTCCATTAAAAGTTTATTTTCTTCAGTTCAGTACAAGTCTTTGGCTAGAGGTGGGCGACTTTGCTGCATGTGGTCATTCGGGGTCTTATGCTCTTTCCGTCCTGTGTTCTTGCCACCTGTTGACTTGGCCTCCAAGGGCTCTGCAGAATGGAAACAGCAATGATTATTTTTATTTTTTAAATGGGCCAGAACTAAATCATTTAGCCCAGCCTGAAAGGCAGGGGAGACTGGGAAATGGAGCTTAGTTATGTGCCTAGAGAGGGAGAGTGAAGCCAGTTTGGTAATAGGGCAGCATTGTCTTCACCACAGAGTCGTGGAGGAGCGGGTGCTGCTGCCTGCTCCGTAGGCATAGAGCTCGTTGGTGCCTTTCCCCTGTAGCTGGACCATGAGGCCACGTAGGAAAGCAGAGTGCTGGGGAATAAACTGGAGGCTGAGCAGCCAGGCTGGTGCCTCGGGGATTGTGTGAGTGAGGGAGAGTTTGTGCAGACCTCATATGGTGGTGTTGATGGATGGAGAGATACCACAGGCCCCAGGAATCCTTTCTGAAGGCAGAGTCCCTTTGGTAGAGGGGAGTGTATCTTACTGTTCTGCTGAACTCCTCTGAGGAATTAAATAAGAATACATGTAGGGTGCATGCTCACGGTTATTTACAGCAGACTCTGCCTCAGATGCCAAGCCAGCTCAAAAGGAAGGATGAGTAACTAGGATCAGTCATGGTATTACTTAGTTGTAAATAATTCAGATTTATCTGGTAAAAGAAAAACAGTTATTTCAAGTTTGCTGGCACACTTATCTTGTCTCAGTAGTGAAGCAGGAATCTGATAGGACTAAACTACTCAAACTAGTTGGTTGGGTTGAAAAGAGGCAGATGGTACTGAGCTGCTGCACCACAAGCTCTCGGGCTCGGCAGAGGGAGGTGAAGTTAAGATATTCTTAAAGCAAATAGCTTGGACTACTTATTTAAAACGAAACCCACCAATCAAAAAACAGAGAGGAAAAAAAATGGAAAACCCGCTCCCTGCAATGGAGCAGGGAGGTTTTACCTTGTGGTTATGAGCATGGCTGAGGCCAGACTGTGTGGGTTTGATTCCTAGATACTGTACCTTTTTAGTAATGAAACCATAGACAAATTATTTAGCCACCCTAAATCTATAAAACGAGGCTACAATTGTACCTGTGTTGTAGGGTTTTGAGGATCAAATATTTCACATAGAGATACGTTCTGAGAGGTGCGTTTGTAGGCGATTTCGTCATTGCGTGGACACCACTGAAGGTGCTTCTGCAAACCCAGGTGGCACAGCCCACCCAGAGCTACGCCAGACCGCGTGATATCACACGCTGTATAGCATGTGACTGTACCCAAAACTGCAGGCAGTTGGAACACAGCTGTGAGTTTTGAGTGTCTAAACTTATCTGAACTTAGAAAAGGCACAGTAAAAATACAGCTTTATACTCTTACAGACCAACATCGTGTGTGTGTGGTTTGTCATTGGTGAAATGTTAGCTCTGTGCGTGCGTGGCCGTATCTATCTTTAACATACCTGAAACAGAACCTGTTCCCTGCAGCCCTCACCTAGCTGAGATGCTTGGTGTAGCGCCTGGCTCAGGTGGTGCTTGGTCCAGGTCAGCTGCTATTGCTGGCATTATAATACTAAAGATTTAGTAGAAATTACAGTTAATCATTTGCTGTTGGTATGAAGTCTCACTTCCCTTTCCCTTAGAACAGTGGTTCTCAACCTTTCATTGTGTGGCAGCGAAAATAATTTTATGGTTGGGGATCACCACAACATGAGGAACTGTAATTAAAGGGTCGCGGCCTTAGGAAGCTTGAGAACCACTGCCTTAGAACATTTAACAACTCAGGACATCAAACCCCAAGGAGCTCCCTCACATGGGAGGTTCAGACAGGGATTATTAAACCATCAAGGGTGGAAAAAGGCTCTTTGTGGAGAAGCAAGGAGACAGGATTTCCAGCAGGGGAACGTCAGCCAAGTCTACCAAATCCCAGGCTCGGTGGGAGGGGAGGAGGCCCTGAAGAGCGGGTTTTCAGAGGGGAGCCGAGCTGTTCCAGCAGAGGGTGGGACATCTGTGGATCTCATTCTAGGTCAGTGGTTCAACCTTCCTAATGCTGTTAGCCTTTAATACAATTCCCATGGGTCGCGACCCACAGGTTGAGAACTGCTGTTCCAGGTGGAAAAGGAGGAGGAAGGTGGATGTGAGGAGGGTGTTAACGACCAGGTGCTCTGAGTAGCCATGAGAATGCCAGTGCCATTTGGAAGGGTGCCACCACATCGCAGGGCTGCAACAGGACCTTGGCACCTCAGCTGTGCTGACTGGAGATGTTCTCGCTCTTTTGCTTTCACTTTAGGGATATGTCTTGCTAAGGGTCACATCTTAAGTCAGTGGCACTCTTGGAACTAGGGTTCCGGTCTGCACCCTCCTCTCTGCGAATCCCTGTTCCCGCCTAGACGTGTCTTTGATCCTCCTGGGGCCCGACAGCAGAGTCCTGCTGGCCGCTGGCACGTTCCCTTTGCCTGTTCCTTTCTTATCGGGGAGTGAGTTCTAAGCAGCTTTCCATCCAGCCTACTTGACGCGGCTCTGCCGAGATGAAAAGGATGCGGGCCCTGCCATCCAGGGATTATGTCTTAGCATCTGAAACTTAGTAAAAGACCTTGTAAATCCCTGACCCCGAGGACTGTGAGAAATCCGGATTGAATTCTTACTATTTGTTTTTTTAAGACAGAGTTTTACTCTGTGGCCTAGGCTAGAGTGCTGTGGCATTAGCCTAGCTCATGGCAACCTCAGATTCCTGGGTTCAAGCTATCCTCCTTCCTCAGCCTCCTGAGGAGCTGGGACTACAGGCACCCACCACAGACGCCTGGCTAGTTTTTCTGTTTTTAGTAGAGACGCTCAGGCTGGCCTCAAACTCCTAAGTTCAGTTAATCCACCTGCCTCAGTCTCGGAGAGTACTAGGATTATAGGTGTGAGCCGCCGCATCCGGCCGACTTGGCAGTCTTAGCAGAACAGTGAGTTGGTCCTGTTGATTGCTTGATTCCCTTGCTGCTTAGCTATTCCTTGGCTTTGGTCATGTAATGGAGTTTTGTTTTTTCCTGTTGAACTGTGCAGATAACGATGGGAAAGGGTCTCCCGTGTTCACTGGGGAGGTCGACTGCACCTACTTCTTCACGTGGGACACGAAGTACGCTTGTGTCAAAGAGAAGGAAGACCTCCTCTGCAGTGCCACCGACGGGAGGCAGCGCTACGACCTGTCCGTGCTGGCCCGACACTCAGGTAGTGCTGTCCTTGGCAGGAGGCCTCTGTGCGTTTGCGGGACACCTTTCTCAGGAATGAGTTGCTTTTGGAGATGCTGTTTCTTTGGCTGTCAGTTAATTGGGTTACAGCCCCCATTCCTCTTTCTTCTTTCCATGGGGTTGAATGAAGTATTAGAAGAGCATGTAATTGGGTAGTGGACTATTTGAACTTGATATCAGCATTACCATTTTCTAGTTGTGTTTCTTTGGGCTAATCTTACCACAGTTTAGTGAAAACTACCTCAGCACTTACAGAGGGTCAGGTACTTTCTTTCTTTCTTTCTTTTTGAGACAGAGTTTCACTATGTCGCCCTCGGTAGAGTGCCATGGTGTCACGGCACACAGAGTTTGAACTCTTGGATCGAAGCGATTCTCTTGCCTCAGCCTCCCAAGTAGCTGGGACTACACACGCCTGCCACAATGGCTATTTTTTGCTGTAGTTCTCATTGTTGGTTAGGTGGCCTGGGCTGCTGGATTCCAACCCACCAACTTCAGCGTATGTGGCTAATGTTGTAACCACTGTGCTACGGGCGCCAAGCCAACTTTATTTATTTCTTATACTTGAGCTCTTATGTCAGCCTTCCAGGAGGTGGTATTCTCATTTAACACAGGAGCTGTCAGGCTGAGGTGGATGGAGCTGGGTTCAGCTCAAATCTTTTGTCCTTGAGAGTTCACTCTTTGTCTCCCCACCTCTTCCCCATCTGTGAAATGAGGTCTGCATTCCCTGCCTCTCATTGTTCTGTGAGGACCGTGCACCCCTGGGCCGCTGTTCACTGTCGCCAGGTGGAGGCTACCTGCAGTGGCCTGGTCAGCAGAACCTGCTGCCCTCAGGAACTTGGAATTTAGCAGGAAACAGAGAAGATGGAATAATAAGTAAGAATGGGAACTTCTGGCAAGGATACAGCCCTGGAATTAGGCGTTTAGGGGCCAGTTACCTCTCTGTAAGGTGAGCTTGACCCCAAAGCAGAGAGAATGACCTGCCTCACTTAATTGCCTCTCAGAAAAGTTACGTAATTACTAGCTGTGACAGGATTGCTGTCCCCTTAGTCCCATGTGGTTTGGAAAGGACAGTGTTGGGAGGAGAAATCCCTCCTGTGTAGAGTGTTAGTTTCGTCTGAGCCCTGCCCACAGGAACTCTCCTGAGATTGCTCGCACTGGGGTTAAATTCTGGTGCGTGTGCTGATGAAGAAACAGGTTGGTTTTCTGTGAAGTGGGAAGAGCTCTGGCTAGGGAATCAGAGCCCTTTCAAGGACTATGCATCCCTTGACGTTTGCCCAAGTGAGCTGCCCTCCAAGCCTGAGCACCAGCAGCTGGCCCAGCAGTCATAGTAGGACCCCTCAGTCAACTATTTTTTTTTTAACATCACTGTGCACAAGACAAAACTTAAGATCTATGAGTGACTAAGAGATAGTTTATTCACCCAAAAGACCTTTGACCCAGATCTGGTTGTCTGGGAATCTGAAATATTTTGTAGCATTTGCGTGTAGATAACCCCAGCCCCAAGAAGCCCTGAGAGGGGAGATAAAGCCCTTTCCTGCGGCCTAAACCAGTCCCATTTCAGGACTTTACTCCCTGTCCCCCAGTGCTGGCCCAAGCTTTCCACATCTAGGGCCAGTCCCTGTTAGGTGCATTGTCTTCCTTGGTCTCTTGTAGGCCGTTCACATTCGAATATAGTTCTCCGTAAGTGTGGTCTCGCCACTCAGGAGTTTTGGGAGTTTTGCCTTCCAAACCTGTCTCAACCTGCAAAGGAGCATTTTCACATGAGGACACGTACGTTTGTGTCTTCCTGTCCTTCCCCACAACGTCCTGGTTCCTGCCGTGGCCCCAGGCTGGCTTCTTGTGGTTGTTAAGTTTTGATTTTATGTTGTGGGATCTGGGACAATTCTGCTGTTCAATTCTCTGTCCCCCCATTGAGATTACTTTTCTGATGAAGTATTGGGGTGTTGTTTCTGTCAGATTAAATGAGAAATCTGAGAATCTCTGAATTTCTGGGCCTTCATCCTACCCTGGTTCCAGAAGCCTGTTTGCTGGGGGTTGAGTCTCCAGCCTGCTAAGCTGTGGGCCCTTGACCTTGGGCTTCCGTACCTTTTAAGTGTGACTCACAGAGAAATCATCATCGCCTTTGGCTAAAAGAAACTTTTTTTTGTTTGTCACAGAACCAGAACAGAATTGGGAAGCTGTGGATGGCAGCCAGACAGAAACAGAAAAGAAGCATTTTTTCATTAATGTCTGTCACAGAGTGCTGCAGGAGGGCAAGGCAAGAGGCTGTCCTGAGGAGGCGGCGGTGTGCGCAGTAGGTGAGTGGTGCCGGAGGGAAGGTCTGGGGGAGCCTGTCTGGGAGGCGTGCTGTGCCTGTTTGGAATGAGCTAGAAATTCTCACGTGGTTTTTCTATTATGTGGGTTGAGCATAGAAAGGTAATAAAGGATTTTTTTAATGACTTAAATGTTGGTGCCTGCTTCATGCACTCTACAGTCGGCTGAAGTCTCCTGAGTTTGGCTAAAGCCATAACTGGGAGCAGAAAGGGCCATGTTGGAAAGTACTTTGTCATGTTTTCAGTTTCTGTGCTGACAAATAATGTGGCCAGAACTTGTGTGAAGCCGATTTCGATTCTTTAAACGTTACTGCCTGGAGTAGTTCACAAGTGGACTCTCCGCTATAGCCTCTGTGAAAGAGTACTTGCTCCCCAGGCCCCTGTGCTCTGTCTAACTGCTTTGGTCCCGTAGATGTCTTGTAGAGACTTCTCGATGAGATAGCATGTTTGTTGTTTTTCATTTGAGACACACCTTGAAAATGCCAGGCAGTGAGAGTAATGAGAATCTGTTATGTTACAAACATTCAATAAGGAATTATGAGCATTGGCTGGATATTTAGGGATTATCCCAATATTCAAAGCAGGTTCAGACATGCCCTTGTCTTAAGAGTTTTGGAAGAGAGTTCTAATACTTCATAGTAAAAATCAACTGAACCAAGGGGTAAGTGCCCACTTTGCTCAGGCTGCCGACCAGATTTAGTTTCTGCTTTGGTCATGAGACAAACTCTGACCCTGGCTTGCTTTCTTTATTTTTTTTTTTTTTTTTTGTGTTGAGACACAGTGCCACCCTATGCCCCTGAGCAGAGTGCAGTGGGCGTGGTAACTCAGTGCAACCTCTGACTCGGGCTGTGGGCATCCCGCTGCCTCAGCCTCCGGAAGCCACTGGGATTACAGGCGCACGCCGCGGCG
>CAUYRH010012687.1:0-28018 GCA_963574655.1 Perodicticus potto | reverse complement strand
CTGTAAGAGGAGTGTTAAAGTCCCCTGTTATTATGGTATTATAGGATATCATATTGCTCAGACTGAGTAACGTCTGTTTCAAGAATCTAGGAGCATTTAAATTGGGTGCATAAATATTTAGAATTGAAACGTCTTCTTGTTTTATTTTTCCCTTGACCAATATAAAGTGACCATCTTTGTCTTTTTTGACTTTAGTTGCTTTAAATCCACATGTATCTGAAAATAAGATTTTAACTTCTCTTTTCTTCTGAATTCCGTTTGCCTGAAAAATTGTCTTCTAACCCTTAACTTGGAGTTTTAATTTGTCTTTTGAAGTTAGGTGAGTTTCCTTCAGACAGCAAATGGATGGCTTGTGTTTTTTAATCCAGTCAGCCAATCTATGCCTCTTCAGTGGGGAATTCAAGCCATTAACATTTATTGAGATAATTGATAAGTGCGGTAGTGTTGTATTCATCTTATTTGTGAGAGTCCTTTGCTTAATTTTATCTTTTGCATCAGTGTGGAAGTTAGGTTCTGTCCTTTAATTTCTGAGTTCTTTCTTTGCTGTTGATCCATTGTGCTGGTCCATGTGTAGAACAGGTTGAAGTATTTCCTTAGAGCTGTTCTTGTTGTGGTGAGTTTCCTCAGTGTTTGTATACCAGTAAGTGATTTGATTTTTCCGTCAATTTTAAAGCTTAGCTTCGCAGGATGTAGAATTCTGGGCTGGAGATTGTTCTGTTTAAGTAGATTAAAGGTAGATGGCCATTGTCTTCTTGCTTGGAAAGTTTTATAGAGAAGTCTGCAGTCACGCTGATGGATTTGCCCCTGTAGGTCAACTGGCACTTACTCCTGGCAGCTTGAAGAATCTTTTCTTTTGTTAGGACAGGTTCATCACAATGTTTCTTGGGGAAGCTTGGTTAGAGTTGGACAGGTTCATCACAATGTTTCTTGGGGAAGCTCGGTTAGAGTTGAGGTGACCTGGGGTCCGATATCCCTTTGAAAGGAGATTGTCAGAATCTTTGGTGATATTTGGGAATTTTTCATTTATAATATTCTCTAGTATGGCTTCTATTCCCCTGGGGCATTCTTCTTCCCCTTCTGGGATACCTATAACTTGTATGTTTGAACACTTCATAGAGTCTCATAATTCTGTCAGTGAACCTTCTGCTTTCTCTCTCTTCTTTTCTGCCTCTTTAACTATATGAGTTATCTCAAGAGCTTTGTCCTCTACCTCTGAGATTCTTTCTTCTCCATGGTCTAATCTGTTGTTGATACTTTTATTGCATCTTTAAGTCCCCTAATTGACTGCTTCAGTTCCTTTAGCTCTGATATATCCTTTTTATATTCCTCATAGCATTCATCTCTTATTTGATTCTGTTTTTGGATTGCCTTTTGATCATTTTCCACTTTATCAGTAGTTTCCTTCATTGTTTCCTTCATTTCCTTGATTTTTTTAATCATCTCTATTCTAAGTTCCCTTTATGTCATTTCTAACATTTCCTTATAGGTGGAATCCTCTGCGGTAGCTACCTCACAGTTCCTTGCTGGGGGGGATTGCTCTGGACTGGTTTTTCATGATGCCAGGAGTTTTCTGCTGATTCTTCCTCATGAACTGATTTCTTTTATCTGTTCCCTTGCCTTAATATTCCTTTCACTTCCTTCTGCTCTTTAAGTTGCTGTGCCTCTGGACTAGGGTTTCGATGAGTCCTTTTGGTACAGGACCAGAAGGATGAGAAAATTGAAGAGCATGAAGGGAAAAAAGAAAGAAAGAAAAAAAAGGAAAGAAAAGAAAAAGAAGAAAGGATAGAGGGTGGGTAGAAGTAACAAGGAATTTATGATTTCTTGTACCATATTTTTTAAATTGCATTTTAAGAAACAAGTCTTATGAGATGGTTTGCAGAATTGGTCATTGTTACCAAATTTGGGGAAATGCTGCAAATGTTTTTTCTTTTACTTTGAAAAACCACAAATCATATTATTTTTTTTCTTTTTAAATTTATTTTTATTTTTTATTAAATCATAACTGTGTACATTAAGATTCAGAGAAGACCTGAAGGAAAGATGGTAATTTTTCTTTTCTTTAATCCTTTTTTCTCAGATTTAAAAAATAAATATTTAGTCTCATTTTGGCATAACATTTACTAAGGACACGCTTTTTTAAATCCTGCAATTGTGGCATTTATTTGCCTAAGCTGGGATTCTTTTTTAATCTCTATACCTTTCTCTAGAGTATTATAGCTGATGTTTGTTGTTTTGGCTGCACAATCTATAATGAAACATCCTTCATGCTTTGGAGTAACTCTTAGCTATTTGAGAAACAAGAATTCACCCACCTCCCATTACAGCAGGCATAGCTGTATTACCTTTTGACAACTGATGCCTAATTGCCTATTTTTATTTGAGAATTTTACAGTGGAAAGAAAATTATGAAAGTTCAAGGATATTTACTGCTATTTACAGCAATGGCTTGGCTACTAGCTTCCGGTACCATTTGGGATTTTTTTTTCCTTATGTTTCTCACATTTTGCTACACAACAGCCAACACAAAAACCTCAGTATCTCAGTGGTGTGCGATGGAAGTATTTGCTTCTAACTTATGTGTTGTGTATTAACTGGGGTTCAGCTGAACTGGAATTGCCATGGTGGGACTTGTCTCCTGGCCCTACAACAGCTTTAGGTTTCCCTCACATGGCTCAGTCTCCAATTACATTTGTTGGTGTCATGAAATTGAGCTCCAAACTGTTTTTATTACACAAATGTCATATTCCTCTAGGTTGCTAAATATGTAACTAGTACATTATCCATTTTAATATTTAAAAGAATGCTTCTCCACCTGAAGGTTGACTATATATTATACTTAAATAGGATGCTAGATGGAAATTAAATATGGAAACTAAGGCCTGAATGGAGAAGACTTATAATATTAGGTGGCGAAACACGCAGGCCTGATGATGAGTGTGAATTATTCTCAGCCTGTGTCCCTTACACTTTGGGAGTTGAGTGTGCACAGTAAGGCTCCTGCACAGCTGTGACTGCTGGAGGCAATGGAGTGAAAGCGCTCCTGCCTATCCAAAAAGAAAATGACATTTAAAAACTCCTTGTAATGCAAGGTAATGAGCTGATGTGATTACAAGCTAATCAACTCCATTACAATGCACAGTGCTGCTTGGGGGTCAGTCTGATATTCCTCTTCTCTCTCTCCATGTGCCACTCGGCTGCTCGTTTGTCTCTCGCTTTTTGCTGTTCATGTGCAGATTTGCTGCATTTTTTGTGTGTGAATTATGGTATAAGTTGGTATTGGGTGTCTGAAAATAAGTATAAAATTGATGCTTTGTAAGCTCTGAAAAAATACATTGACTAACTCATGAAGCGATGCACCGTTGCCAGACACAGTCGGTGAGCGGCCAGTACTCATGTCACTGTCTGCACTGAACAGTATGTCCTCTCCAAACTGCGTTTTCCCCCCTAAAAGGTGTAATTCTCTGTGGCAGGTAATATGCACCCTAGAAGCTGCATCAGTTAAAGTTTCAGTATAGTTGCATATAAAACAAAACTGAAATGTACTGATCTTCTGAGATAGCACCAAAGTTGTTGCCAAAAAGTAAATTCAAAATGATTCTTGTCATGGCAGTAAAGGTAAGTATCTCCAGAGACAAACAGGAAATGAAAGTGGGGAGATGAAAGTGATGAAACCTCATGGGGCTCTGGGTCCAGAAATCAAAAGCAGAGGCAGGGAGAAATCTGGAGTCTGGAGAGAGGTGGGCACCACAAACTCGCCATCCTGGAGGCGCATTCAGAATCTATCCCTGAATCCAAGCCTACTAGGGGTGGGACATACACAGCTTTCTCTGTTTAACGCTTGTGAAAGAAGACGTAAGTAAACGAGAACCCTCTCATGTATAGAAAACAAACATAACCAGGAGTTATAATATGATCTATTTAATAATACTGGAGTGCCCAGGTTACTGTGAGAACAGAAGTATTTGAATTGTCAAAGAATAATTGCACCTCGCAGAGTTAAACAGGCCTGGAAGGAAGACTTTATGTAAGACATTTGCAAGAGAAGAGAGTTCAAGCCTTCCCCCGTTTCCATGGAAACAAAAGGTGAGGGAGTTTATTGTTGCTGTTGTTTGTTTTTATTTTTGAAATGTTTTATTATGTACCAAAGGGTAACAGACAATAGGATAGGTAAACATTTATAGGGTTCAAAAGTAAAAATTTTATAAAACTAAACTCACATATCTAAATCACATCTCTCTTTCCCATGCCATCCCTGGCAGCCCAACCCTAACATGCTTCTTGGTAACCATTTTTATTAATTTCTGGTTTATTTGTGCAGTGTTCTTTTGCGTTAAGAAACAAAACAAAACAAAAAAAGGACCTCCTCGTGTCTTATACATTAGTGGGAGAGTCTGTAAACACAGCAGTGAGCTGGGGGAAGAGCCCTGGAGGGAAGCTGGTTTGGGACTTGGGGAGAAGCTGGGTTTGGTGAGATGGTCAGATTAGGCCACTTTTTCTGCTAACTGGTGCTTATCTAAGTTAGGCTCCTACCCTCCTCCCTGAAGGGGTTTGGAGAAGAGCTAGATCAGTGAGATTTGGCCACACATCTTTGCTAATTGGTGCTTATCTAAATTAGTGATTTGGGGGTCATCGCAAAAGAAATCCCTGATTTTCATCTTAAAAGACCAATCAATGCTCTAAGAAAAGGGAGGTCAGGGCTTGCAGTTGGGAAGAAGCCTAAAGCTGAATCAAGTTGAGAGGAGCTTTAATATCCTCTAGGTGCAATCTTTTGATGGTCTTCAGAATTTCTAGAACATGATGATGATAAAATTCAAATCAGTTTTTAAACGGCCTCTTCAAGTTTTCTTTAAAAGAAGAGAATTGAACAGTCAATATACCCCTGTTGCCCACACCTCAGTGCAAACTCCCACTGCAGGTGAGGTTAATTTTATGAACTCAGTAAGAATTTAAAATATATCTGTTTAATATTCTCAAAGAGACATATGAAGTCATGGTATTCTCTAAAGTGAACAAAAAATTAGAAATCAAAATAGGCAAAAATGAAATGCAAGTAAGTACAGAGTATATGAAAAGAAGCAGTGAGACACATTGCAAATTAAAACTGTATTTCCATGAAGAAACATTTCATTTGACTCAGTTCTAGAGAATTAGTGAATTGGAGAGGAGTAGTATGATAGTAAAAGTACCAGTAAATATGCAATTTATTTATTGTAACATGAGCATCACACTGGCTTATTAAATGGTGGGTACAAATTATTAGTTTTAAAAATCCAGCTATATTTTCCTTTTATTTATAAAAATTCTGGGACAATTTACATTAAAACTATAGAAAATTTCAATATTATTGATAGGTCAAAATACAAAAATTAATAGTTTTTCTACATACCAGTAATGATCAAGCTAGAAAATAGAATTTTAAAGTAGTTTTCAGACTCTTAAGTTACTTAGAAATAAATCTGCAATCTATGCAAGATCATATGAAAAAAGTTATAAGACACCGATAAGCTTCAGAGACAATTACAATAAAACTTAATTACAATGTGCTTAGGAAGACTCAGTATCTTGAAAATGTCAGTCTTCCCCAATTAATCTATAAATGCAATGCAATTCCAATGAAAGTTCCAACAGGTATTTAGGAATAAGATAAGATTCCTCAAGAAAGCATTGACATACACAAAAGATCAAAAGCAGTTAAGGTAATTTGAAGAACAATACAACATAATGATTTTTTCCTCAGAAACATCAAAATACACTACTATAATGCCATAATTTTTAAGATAATTACCTTTAGATAAATACAGTGAAGAAATGGAATAGTGAGACTGGAAATAGACCCCCATATGCCTGGAGAGTGAAATATGAATGAGATAACATTACCAATCTGTGGAGGAATAAAGGGGTCTCTCAAAAAAATAACACTGAGATAATTGGCCAAGTGGAAATTTATCAAGTGGAAAAAAAACATTAAAATAAATAGAGTTCTTTGCAGTAGAACTATGTACAGGTGCCAACACACATGCAGTTTATAACTGAATTAAAAACTTTGAAAAACATTGGAAGTCTTAGGGAAAAAAGAAGAACACATTTATAATTTAAAGATAAAATTTTTTCTTTTAGACAATTCTGCAAATGAACAAATGTGTAAATTAAGAGTTAAGAGAAACCATAAATGAGAAGATATTTAACCAATGAAAAAATAGTATAGAATGAATATTGTAGCTCTCTCAATTTATAAACATATACACACATCTCAAAATAGAACATTGGGAAAGTTGAAAACTAAACTAAACTGGGAATCCATATAACAAAACATAATTGTCCAAGAAATACATTAAAAGAAGCTACAACAAAAAAGAAAAACTATTTTGCCCACCGAAGTGGTCATATACAACATGCTAACACAAACAAGTACTGGAAAGAAAATGGAGAAATAGCTCAGTGTTGATGGGTGTGTCCACTTGTAATTTTGAAGAGCAATAAGATTAACAGGTAAATTGAAAAAACCCCATACTCTTTTATCCAGAAATTCCACTTATAGAGGTATTCCTGAGAAATTCTCAACTCATTTGGGTACAGAAACACATATTTTGCTTATTATATCATTGTTGATAGCAACAAAAATTGAAAAACACCAATATATCTGTTATCAGAAGATTGTATAAGTCAATTTAGTGTGTTTGTACATAAGGATATCAAACAGCATTTAATGTGACTGAATTACTACTAAATTAGAGTTAAATGTGTTAGCATGGAGAGCTCTCAGAAATATAATATAGGACAAAAGGAATGATTACAAAATTATAATTATAATGTGATACTTAAACAGAAATTGAAAATATGCCAAACTTCTATCTTGCTTATGAATTCTTTCATATGCAAAATAGTATAAAATGATGGAAAAGATCTTAAAACTTTAGGTTGGGAGGGAAAAAGGACATTCATAGAGGATTATACAAAAGGCTTCGAGGATATTTACATGGTTAGAGTTTGATGGTTCCCCCCACATCCATTTCATATATTGAAATCCCAACCCCCAATACTTCAGAATTTAACTTTATTTAGAAATGAGGTCATTATAAACATAATTAATTAAGTCTATAATGGATAGCGTGATCCCTTAATTTATTAAAAGTGGTATCCTTACACAAAGGGAAAATTGGGGCATAAATACCAAGGGAAAAAGCCAAGTGAAGACAGGAATTACCCTGCCGTAGCTGAGGAATTGCAGAAGCTGTGAGACAGGCCTGGAACTGACCCTTCCTAGCACCTTCCAAGTAGAATGTTCCTGCTGACACCTAAATTTCAGACTTCTGGTTTCTAGAATTGTGAGGCAGCATGGTTTTGTTGTGCAAGTTATTCAGTATATGGTACCTTTTTATGAAACCCTAGCAAACTCATACAGTTTTGTTTTTTTTTATTATTTCTTAAAAATCGTGTATGGCAAGAATTGCAAAAATTTAAAATCTGATAAACTTTTGAGAAACTTGTAGGAAAATAAGTTTCCAAAATTTATCAAAAACCTTCAAAACATTCTCTGTTCTTAAGTAAATCTATTTCTTGAAAGTCAGTCTAAGGAAATAATCAGAAATTGTTTTAAAAGATGTTGTCAAATATGGTCATCACCTGCGTATGGGATAGTAACAATCTAGAAACCACCTAAGTGCCCAACAAGTGGAAAATTACTTTGTAAATTATAGTGCCATGTATTGTGCAATCTTTTTAGTAAACTTGATTACGAGTTTTTAATGATGTAAACATGCTTCTGATACAGCATGACTCAGTTCTCCTAATTATATACAGAGAATGAAATCAACTATGTGAATAATAGTTAGGAAAGGGCAACATACCAAATATAGGCAGAGTACATGTCTTAAAGTGACAGGCTGGTGGTCCATTTTTATCCTCTGGTTGATATTATTGTGCATTTCTCAAGTTTTCTCAAAAAGAATACATTATGTCACGGTCATAAAACACATTTCTAAACAGATAATTTTTATTTTAATTTTTCATCAGTATTATCCTGTGTCTTGCTATGTAATGCTTTGATTCAACAAGTATTGTTAGATACCTGCACTGCGCGAGGCAGAAGTTGTTAGGAAAACCAATATACAGGAATATTCAGACACATGTGCAGTCTAGTTAACATCAGGACATAGGAAGTAAGGTTAAGAGTTTTTCATCTCTTCTGGATCATTCTAACAGAACCTCAGTGCTTCCCCACGTCCTGTATACTGCCCTGTGGTTTATTTTCTGTGCAGTTGCCAGAGCGTTCTGTCTCCAGCACAAATTGGATCATGCCTTTTTCTTCCTAAACTTATTTGGTTCCCCTTTGCCTGCAGCACTGATTCTCAACCAGGACCGCACATTAGAATCGCCCTGGTAAGCTTTTATAAATCTCCAGTGCCCAGACCTTCCTCCCTCAGAAGACCACAGTTTCTGATTTAATTAGTCTTGGGTGGCGCCAAGGCTCTATTTGTTAAAGCTGCCAGAATTCGTATATTAGAAAGGCATATAATCATTGTGGCTACCTTTCCAGCCCTATTTCTTATCACTTCCTCTAAGCAGACTCTGTGTTTTAGGCTACTCTTGACAGTGCCATACTATTTCTCAACTCCGTATTTACCTATGATTTTCCTTCTTTCTGAAATGCACTTTTTCCCCATGTTACCTGACATCCTTTAAAATTCTGTTCAAACAATCACTCCTCTGCTTTCTCTAAGGCAGAGTCCAGTGGCTGGACCCACACTTCTCCAAAGAAGCTCAAACAAAGCCAAACGTGGAGAGTTTTAATCCCGCAGCAAAGGTGATAGAGTACTTTGAAATTTCAAAGGCAGAACCATCACTCTGATAAGCCCTCAGTATATCCTTCGGTAAAAGTCCCTTTACCTATCTTTCTCCCACACCAGACTGGGAGCTCCTTGGAGGCAAGAATTTTATCATGTTGATCTTTCTATATCTTTGCATTTAGTCCAATATCAGGCCATTTGTAGGTTCTCAAGCTGTGTGTGTGTTTTTTAAAGAAATAACCATTAATCCAGTATGTAATGATTGCAGAATAAATGGTATAAAAGAAAATGTGGTAGGAATTCAATGGAGAGGAAGACTCTTGGGCAAAGTTCCCACTGCATCACAAAACAATGGGAAGTTTGGGGTTCACATAGACCAGAGTGCCACTCGTTAACTATATGACCAAGAACAAATTACTTAATCTTTCTAAGCTGGGACTTCCTCGAGGATTTTAAGGATAACTATCTTAATTTCACAGAGCTCTCCGAAAACCTGGCAGGGGCAGGTGGCTTATGAATGTTGCTTCCTGTCCCTCTTCTTCACCATTTATATTTCTGTAATTCATACTTTCTGGAAAGCTTTATACTCCCTAGAGGCAGAGACATTATTTTACTCACCAGTGCTATTTCAGAGGAAAGAACAGTGTCAAGCACAAAGCAAGTGCTCAAAAAAATGGTGTTTGGAATAAAGTAGAAGTTGTATAAGGTTGAAGTTTAGGTTGCCTTTAGATATAGGAAGATATAGTGAAACCGTTAGTGCAAATAAAACTGAAAATGTAAGGGGGACCAAGAAAGTGTGAAGGACAAAACAATCAAGGCAAAGGTTCCAGGGAAGAAGTCAGCAAGGAATTTAAGGGCAGAGTGATCAGGGAGGAAGGTTAATTCCTAGTGGTGAAACAATAAAAATGGGAGATATAGAAGCATTCTAACAGCAGCGTAACTAACGTGCTCCTCAGCTCAAGATTCAAGGCTGTGCCCGAGACGCGTGTGGGGTAAAACAGAGGGAAACACTCATTTTAAGCTTTGAGAATACTTGCGAAAACTGTCATTATTATTAATCATTGATGTGATAGAGCCCTGAAGTAGAGTGACGTCAAAAGAAATAACCATGAAGCATTGACTGCAATTGATATTACATGATAGATTCATAGAATATGATAGAGGACTTGGAAAGCATGTAAAATAAGAAAAATGAAAAATAAGCTAAAAAACGGAGGAGAGAATTTCAGAGGGGATAAACTCAGCATTTGGGAAGTGGTAGTGGTACATCCAAATAAATGACCTGTAGGCATTTAGGGAGCTGGGACTAGATAAACTATGTAATTGGACTATTGCCACCTATGTAATAACTTACAGGATCATAACAGATCTTATAACTGACTCAACATGAAAATGACAATGACAGTTGGCCAACATTTGTAGCCGAATTCCAATGTTTTATTTTGTTATGTTTTGTTTTGTTAACTAGGAACAATGCTTCAGGAAAAAGCTGAGTTCTCTCTGAATTTATTCAAGGCAATTATTTTAGAAAGATAATTTGATAAATGATTTCTCATCATGTATATTTGTTACTAGAACATTTGCCGTGATTGTCCATGATTGACTTTCCTAAAACTAGATAGTGATTTTTTTTTTATATTCACATGGGTAAAAGTTAATAATGAGTTAATAATAATGTTCCTTCAATTTATCTCCTGTAAAATGGTTAGAATTGAATGGAAATGTTTGCCATATAATCTACCGATAATTCTTGGTAAATTTCCTTTTTATAGAAATGAAATTAAATGGCAGCAGTGTTATTATTTAAATCTGAAATAATTCTGAATTATTCAAAAAGTACCATTTTCCAGCATTCTTCCATCTGTGCCTTTGATCTGGATGAAATGATGAGAATTCTCTCTCTTTACAAATTAATGTCCAATTAAAAGCAGCTCCTGGGAACATGGGTGCTGATAATTTTAATCAGGAGCCATGGAATGGTTTATCTCATTAAGTACTTGGAAGAGGTGGGATTTCATGGGCTCTCAAACATAGAGCTTTTTAAAATAAAATTGAACATATCCAAAACAACTGGATATGTTATTTGTAACGTTACTCACATGAAAATGTCTTTTCAGTGTACATTTTCATGTAAGCCTTGAAAATTAAATGTCTGGATCTGTCCTACTGGAATATATTCTCTGCTCTATCATTTCTTTTTTTTTTCTTTTTTTCCCCAGATGATTATATCCTTTTGAAATTGAAATACACTAAAATATTCTATGTAATACTGGAGTTTTTTCCCTAAATAAACAAAAAGGCAGTGGAAAATTTCAAGCTTAAAAACAGAAACACAGAATTAATCCTAAAGTTTCTTAAATTCAATAAAGAAGTAAAAAGAGGAAGGGAAAATTTTTCTCTGAATTGTACAGTGTGTGCTACCCCCGTTGGATGGAAACTTGTCTTACACTGGAGGCTGCTTTTGACAAATGTAAGGACTCCTGCTTGAAAGAGAAAGACTTTACCAGTCTCCCCACAGTACTGAGGTTAGCTGACAGATGTTAAACAAAGCTCCTTACTCTGTGACCTCTTTTTATTATGCTTTATAAATAGCTTTCCTCTTAAAACAATAGGCAAAGAAAAACCTGGAAGGTTTCTTTGCAATTCATATATGATAATGCTGCCAGTCCTAGCTCCTTAACTCCTAGCTCCTTCAAGATGTTCGTCCTTCAACTATCAAGCTATAAAATGTACAATTACACATAATGCTTTTGCTTCCACACATGCAAGTAACTGGTGAAACAGTAAACAAGATGATTTCCTAGATTTGGAGAGAAAAAGTAGAAACAGGAATTAAAGTCATTGCTTCTGGAGCAAGATCCCATTTAAAAAGACATTTAAGAACTAAGGTGGAACTAATTGTCATTGACGAGTTGAAAGTCTCTAACCATCTATTTATTTTCATCACTATTGAGTGAACAGATCCATGCTCAGAGGCAGAGATGGTTAAGTATTGTGGCTACTAGATTTATGAGAGATGCCCTCAAATCCTGCTCTGGTGCCTTCTACTTCCCTCCCCAGATGGTCCTCTCAGAAATGTCCAATTTAGTGTGTTTAATGAGCCTCTGCTCTGAAATCGGGAGTTCCCAGGAGCTATCTCCTTCACACCTTACCTGGAGAAAGTAATGTTCTGTAACAAATCCTACTTTTAGCCAAACCCAAAGGAAAAATGATCTGCCCATATTTAACAAGAAAGCCATCTGGATGGAGGATGGAGGCAAGAGGATGGAAGATGCACTTGGTACCTCCTGTCATGACCCCGGGGCTGGTCCCCACAACACCGAGACCTGCGGGAGAGGACCTCAGATGTCACTCACCTCCCACAAACTCCCACAGTCTTCTCAAATTTGCAAAGAAGACATCTTTTATTTTCCTTTCCCCAGAAATAAAATTTTAAAAGTGAACTATTTTGGATATGACGTAAGTATTCTTGATTAGCTGCTTTTTGATAGAAGAAAAAAGATCTAGTAATATTGTCTTTAAAATATGTTTATTTTATTTGTCTTAAACTTTTTACTTCTGCATCTCAGAGACATTTGACAGCTGAGCAAACCTGAAAGCTACTAGCTAAACATTTGAGTGTGTAGAACTACTTCTGTTTTCTCCATTTTATAGTACTAATCTTCATTAGTAAATCCTCTAAACTCACAACAAAGAAAACATAATAATAGGAGAAAGGCTCTATAGCAAAGCTTCTGCAATTAATTTGATAAAATCGGCTATCTTGTAAAAGACTTGTTGGTACAATTTTTATTTAAAAAAAATTTCCTTTGAGGAGAATCAGAGTTGAAAAAATAAAATATTTCAGCAGAATCAAAGGCAATTATTCTATATTCCATAACTATGTGAGGCAGGATTGAAAGCAAAGACTAGATTTGAGTTTAATATAATTGATCTATATCCTTGAGAGACCATTACAGAATATTAATCACATGTTGTATCTCAAAGGGGTACATTGTCTTTTTTCCTAAAAATATTGGATTCTCTCATCAGCAAACCAACTGACGGGATGAGCTAGCAGAGTGCAGATTTGGGCTCTTCTCTCCTGCCCCCTTCATCAACTGCCCCAAATCCTAAATAAGTCTCTGTTCTCACCGTAGTCGCCGCCTCCCCAGCCTCAAGCTGATATAACTTTGTGGCCTGAACTTCTTTTTAGTCACCAACAGTCTACAAGACCATTATATGGTTGCCAATACCTTCCTAATTGCCCATCTAGAATCTCACCCTAGGAAAAACAAACTTTGGGGGATCAGAGTGAAAAAATAAACCTTTGAGGATCAGAGCAGGTTTGAGATCTTCCCCCACAAAAAAGGAAGGAAGTGGAGAATCAGTCCAAGTGGACAGGAGCATCCCTTCCCACCCAAGCCCTTTTACACAACCTTGAGAAAGGTCGTCAGTACTATGAACCAAGGATTTAAGACTGTCTTGGCCATTATGCTAAGAGGTGGAGACTTGTGTTAAAGAGGTAGCAGGCCCAGGGCACACGGAGGTGCTGTCTCTGCTCCAGCGTAATTTCTGAAAGAACATGGGGAAATAGGATACTGGGATTTGTTTTTCTTTTGAGACGCCTACATATTTTATTGTCTGCTTTTTCTTTCTATCTTTCTCTTCTTTGTCTCCCATACTACCTCCAAAATAGGCTCGATCCTGCAGGTTTCCTCGAAGCTGGGGAGCAATGCTTTGTCTCATTTGTCCCCTCCCCTCTGGTTTCTCTCTCTCTTTTTTTTTTAGGAGACAAACAAGCTCACTTAAGCAAAACCGTTTTACTATGGAACTGCCTTGAGATTTGATGTCAAAGCTACCATGTGGAATAAAACCATTCTGTGTACAAAATTTTCCCTAATGTTATTTTCCGTTGGGAAGCTTATGTAGATGTCTGATTGATCAGAATAAGTCTAAATAGCATGCTTCATTTTAGTTTTATTTCTTCATGATGATATTTGTATCTGACCCTGGTTTTGAGTTATCTTTAATTTGCTCTTTATTTATAAACATCATTTCAATCTACCACCATTATTTGCCTCACTCATATGAGCAAAACACCAGCATAGCCCGGAGATACTGCTGCTTCAGGCCCAGACCAAGGCAAAGTGAGTAGCACAGGAAAGTGAGTCACCAGCATATTTTGGTTTCCCAGTGTACCAAACTATATTTACACTATACTGTATTCTACTAAGTGTCTGATAGCATTTATAAAAAGTAAATATGCATACATTCATTTAAATATTTTATTGCTAAATTTGCTAATGATTATCCAAGCCTTTAGCAAATCATAATTTTTTTTTTTTTATTGTTGGGGATTCATTGAGGGTACAAGAAACCATGTTACACTAGTTGCATTTGTTGGGTAAAGTCCCTCTTACAATCGAGTTTTGCCCCCAAAAGGTGTGGCACACACCAAGGCCCCAAGACCCCACACATAAATACGATTTTATAAATACATACAATTTCATTGTATTCATTACATATACTGAAACAGTGTAATTGGGGATAATAATGACACAATATTTGACTTTAGGGGCTTCCAATATGAAGGACAGTGTTAATTAATGTCTTTGTATATAAATATTTGGCTACTTAAATATTACTTATTTGAAATATTTTCCTATAATTGAATTAGTGGACATAGCTCTTTGTTCCCAATATTACCTGTTTTCTTATTTCACTCATCCACATTAAAAAGTTTTTTTGTTTTTCCCTAGAGGGTTCATGAATTTGACAATTTATTTAGGTCAGAACTTTAAACTGACTCTAGGTGACAGTTTCTTTCTGATGAATATTAAGTGCTGAGTAGGGAGCATTTCCACACTATGCAGAGGGTCCAGGAGGATATGGAGCCCGGAGAGTTAAATCTTTCTGTGTTCAAGTCTCATCACCAAGACTTTAAATATTTGTTTAATTTCTTAAATGGTGTGTTTTAAATCTGACGTTTTAATAAAAATATGATCACTAAAATGTTATTCTATTGGTTATTAATTATAGTAATGGCACAGAGAACAAAGGAATCATTTTGTTTTAGTGGTGTTGGGGTTGACTGTATATATATATATATATATAGATATATGGTGATATATATAAAATATATATTTATTTATATTTATAAAATATATATACCAATCTAAAATATATATGAAATGTATACATATATATAAAATATATATTATACACATATAAAATATATACATATGTGCATATATGCATATATTTTATATTTTGTTTATATATGTATATATTTTATATTTTGCTTTCAAACTTTTCCCAGAATCCACTTCTAGATAGTAGGGCTTTTATAATATATAATATAATATAATAAATGTATAATATATTATCTATGTATACACACAGATATTTTAGATGAGTCCTGTTATCTAGAAGTGTTGTCTGGGAAACGTTTGAAAGCAAAATCTGTCTGAAGGTATCAGAAGAGCATCAAAGCAGCAGGGATGTCTTGGACAGAGTATTGGCATTAGATGAGTATATTGGATATACAATACCATTGGCATTAGATGAGTATATTGGATATACATTACCATGTGGCTTTTCTCTTTGCATTTGCCAACTTGAAAGCAGTTGCAAGTATAACCATGGGGACTCAGGATCTGCCAACAGGGCCACATTGTAGAGTGAATAATAACCACACAATTCCCTAGCCATACAAATGTGATATCTCAACTGTAATCAATCCATGATCAATTCAATTAATTCAATCATTGATTCAAGAAAGTTGATCTCACCCTATTCTAACTGCAGGCAAAGGAAAACATGACTTTCATTGGGAAGAATATAACCTTGTTCACATCCTCAAAATAATGCTACATGCTACACATGCTTAAGCAAAATAATCAGCAAACTTTAAAAAGTAACCAATTACACAAAAACGTACAAAGGGAAAAAAAGACATATGAGGCCAGATATGAGTTTACTTACATAAGTTTTAAAACATGTTTGAAAGTATAAATTACATATTTAAGCAGCTAAGTATTTTAAAAAACATTTTACACATTTAAAACATGAGTTGAAAAAAATCTTATTTCATAAAACAGTAATGAAATGTAGTATAATGTGCAAAAAATGACAAATGAAATATATTGTGAAAGTACAGAATAAAAACAAACACAAAATTTGCTCTGATTAATAATTTAAACAATGAATTCTACATCCAATTTAAAGAAACAATTGTATTTGTGATGGAATGACATAAAGAATGCTAAGACTTTTTAGTATTAATTGCATTCCATAAACCTATTTCACTTATATTAAATAGTAAGCATGATTATCATACATACATCAAATTTAGGCATTTTGAGTTCTATACTTAGGTTACAGCTATAAACAGACCTTTTTTTATTCTCCTTAGAGTATTTGGTCCACAGAAGATCCTATATAAATAAAGATTTATTTATGGTACATAGATAATGTAATTCATTCTGGTATAAAAAGATGCACGCATTTATCAGCATGTCATCTCTGCTTTAGTTCCAGGGATGAGCACTATTGAAATACTGACCAATCCAATGAATGAATCATTAACGTGAATTACAGAAGAGCAATGAAACAATGGAGTGATTACGTAATATTTTAGTTTTTGATATTACATGCTGAATATGAAATATTTATCAACTTTTCCCTCTCCTTTCCCCACAATATTGAAAGCCCTTAAATCAAATGTTAATTTAAAAAATCTATTGTTTTTAAATGAGATTTTTACTTCTCGTTACTATTTTAACAATGTAATTTAATCAATTTAAGATTAAAATTAAGCTTAGTTGAGGTTGGACTCGGAAGATTATCAGCTGAGTTTTATAATAGTAATATGAATATATTTATGGTGGTATGATTATTTCTGAAGTATTTTTAATGCTCTGTTAAATGTAACATTTAATTTTCTATAGTCTTTAATTATATATTTAAAGATAGAAAATGAAGCCTAATAAATGTAATGTGTGAATGAATCATCAAGCATTCAAAACAGGCTTTATCCACATAGAAAATTACAATGTATTTTCAGATAGTACTGTTTTAATATGCCTAACATCCCAATTTTTTCATGTGAAGCGATACTATTAAGTGCTGGTAATTGTGGGAAACTACTTCAGGTTGAAATTCTTCCACCACTGTATTTCTCACTAGTTTATTTTTACTTCAGCCTGATGTCATTGTTGACTGAGTCAGTTAGAACATTAGAAGTGCCTCCTTTTGTTTTTAATAGATACTCTCCATTGTACCATTTTTATTTCTTTTTTACATTTTTCAGTACGTATTTCGAGTTATTATCTTAGTTGTTGACCTGGTGATTACAATCGACACCTGAATTTAAAATAATTGATTTCCTATTAAGATCCATTTAGCTTCAATAGCATACAAAATATTTACATTAGAGTTCAAATCCTCCTTCCCTCTCATTGCTATTATCTTTGTAAGGAAGCATCTTTCTACAGCATAATCATAAAAACAGACTTACAATCTTTTTTTATGTATATATTTAAATGAGATGAATGAAAAATATATTTAGACGTCATTTTTATAACCTATTCAGTTACATGTTCCTGTGTCCTTTGTCCCTTTGTGGGGATTTGAGTTATTCTTCAGGGTCTTTTCATTTTAGTCTGAGTTGCTTTTAGTATTTTGTAAAAGTCAAGTCTTCCAGCAAGAAATTCTCAGTTTTTGCTTATCTGGAAATGTCTTATTTCTCTTTTATTTTTACAAGGACAGTTTTTCTGACTATAAACTTTTGGTAGATGTTCTTTTACTCTGAGGACTTTTAGTATGTTTTCTGGTGAATTATGGCTTCGTGGCCGCATACATGATTTCAGCCGCTAATCCGTGTAATGATTGTTTTATTGCATATTTTTTTGTTCTTTATCCTCAGGCTAGGTAATCCTAAGTGACTACCACTTTCTTGGTTCCTCTAGAATCTTATTTTTTCCTTGTAAAACTTGCACTGTTCATAAGACCATTCCCCTTTTCAGGCCAGTTGTTACCTTTTTATTTTTTTAATCTGCAGCTGTCCCACTGGAAAGTTTCTTTTCGAGTCCATCCAGTTATCTTTTCATTTCAATTATTTTTCTTATAATTCCTTTTTGGTCATTTTATTATTTCTACCTCTTCATTGATATTCCTTATTTGATGGAACGTTGTTGTAATACTTTATTTAGATATGCTTTATTTTAATTCTTTGAACATATTTATAATGGTTGATGGAAAAATCTTAATAAAACAAATAAAAACCCAGCTTTCTTCAGATTGAGTGAATTTTCCCTGTGAATAACTCATGATCTTTGGTTTCTTTTTTTTTCTTGCTTTATAATTTTTTCTTGAAAACTGAGTGTTTAAAATAAAAAATGTGGTAAATCTGGAAATGAGATTACCTCCTTTCCCAGGATTTGTTTTTTTACAATTTATTATTGATATTGCTATTACTGAAATTTGCTTCTTGATATCCTACCGTAATTCTATAAAGTCTGTATTGTTTGTTTTATGTGACCACTGCTGACAGATTTTCCTATACATCCTGAAACACTTAAGTCACCCAGTCTTTTGCAAGGGACTCTGTGTATGTTTTGGGGTAAACTCGAACTCCCCAGTAGTGTATAGCTCTGCTGTGGTTTTTAATTTTTCTTTAAATAGAGCTTTAAGATGAAAAGCATTTAGAAGTTAGAGAGCCACCCCAGGGCTTTGTCTATGTTCTTTGACTTCTGGAGCCCTTAACCTATTATAGAAATTTTTCAAAGACATTACGGACAGCTCATTTTCCATTGAAGTTTATTTTTCTTTCTTTTTTTTTTTAATCTTTTTTGAGACAGAGTCTCCAGCTGTCACCCTGGATAGAGTGCTGTGGCATCACAGCTCACAGCAACCTCCAATTTCTGGGCTCAAGTGAGTCTCGTGCCTCCGCCTCCCAAGTAGCTGGGACTACAAGCGCCCGCTACGACGCCTGACTATTTTTTGGTTGCAGCCGTCATTGTTCTTTGGCGGGCCCAGGCTGGATTCAAACCTGCCACCTTAGGTGTATGTTAGCTGCTTGAGGCACAGGTGTTGATCCTCCATTGAAGTTTCTTGACCACCTTCCTGCTTGCCCCAACTTCTATTCCTACCTTCAGCAGCTAAAATGTTGAACACTTGACTTGTCCCTGATTTCTTTTGATAAATGCTCTGAGGATAGGGCTTGTCCATCTAAGGTACATCTGATCGGAACATATTCTTCTTAGCAAAGTATCTCAAGAATGGAAGAAAAAGTATCCAATGTGCTCAGCCCTAATATAGAGCTAATTTATAGCTTTCATATGAAGGCTAAACCCCAACTATAGCACAAGAATACAGGGAAAAGGGAAAGGGAGGGGAGGGGAGGGGGGAGGATGGGTGGAGGGAGGGCAATTAGTGGATCACACCTATGGTGCATTTTAGTAGGGTACTGGTGAAACTTACTAAATGTAGAGTATCAATGTCTTCATATAGTGATTAAGAAAATGCCATGAAGGCTATCTCTCACAGTACGATCAAAATGTTTCTGATTGTATATGAAGCACATTCTGCCCTATGATTGCACCAATGTACACAATTATGATTGAATAAAATTATTAAAAAAAAAAAACAATGTAGGGAAAACTTGTTATCACATCCAAAATAACACAATTGAAGACTTACCTTACATCCTGTACAAAAATGGATCAAAGACCTAAACACAATAGCAAAAACTATAAATCTCTTAAAAGAAAGTACAGGGGGAAAGCTTCGTGACATTGGATTTGGCAGTGATTTCTTGGATGTGAGCAAAAAAAGCACAGGCAACAAAAGAAAAGTAGGTAAATTGGACTACATAAAAATTAAAAACCGTATCCAAGTACGTCAACAGGGACAAGGCAACCCATGGAATGAGAGAAAATATTTGCAAATCCTTATATCTAATTAGGGATTAATATCCCGAATATGCTACTCAACAACTATAAAACAAATAGCCTGATTTTAAAATGGGCAAAGGACTTGAATAGACATTTCTCCAACAAAGATATACAAATGGCCAATAAGCACACAAAAAAAAATGCTCAGCATCAGCTAATCATTAGAGAAATGGAAATCAAGATCATGATGTCACCTCAACCCATTAGGATTGCTCCTGTCATAAAAACAGAAAATAAGAAGAGTTGGCCCCAATGTGCAAAAATTGGAATGCAAAATGCTATGGCACTGTGGAAAACAGTGTGGTGGTTATTCAAAACATTAAAAATAGAATTCCCATGTGCTCCAAAAGTCCACTTCTGAGTGTGTATCTAAAATAATTAAAAGTAGGGTCTCAAAGAGGTCTTTATACACCCATGTACACCACCATGGTCCATGATAACCAAAACGTGGAAGCAACTTAGGTGCCCATTAGCTGATGAATGGATGAACAAAATGTAAAATGCCATCTAGTCTTGAAAACGAAAGAAATTTTGATGCTTGCTCTAACCCAGATGAACCTTGAGTACATTATGCTAAGTGAAATACTATTCACAAAAAGACAAAAACTGTAAGATCCTACATACGTGAAGTACTTAGAGTAGTCACATTTAAAGGATAGGAAGCAGAATGGTGACTGCCAGAGGCCAGGAGAGCAGGTTGATTTTTAATCAGTATGGAGTTTCAGTTTTGCAAGATGACAAGAGTTCTGGAGATTGGTTGCACAGCAACGTGAATGCACCTAACAATACTGAACTGTACAGTGAAATATGGTTATAACAGCATGTTTTATGTTATTACTATTTCATAAAATTTCAAAACTGCAGATGCTGGCATGGATGTGGAGAGAAAGGAACACTTTTACACTGCTGGTGGGACTGCAAACTAACACAACCTTTTTGGAAGGAGAACCCTCAAAGAACTCAGGCTAGACCTCCTATTTGATCCTATAATCCCAGTATTGAGCATCTACCCAGAAGGGAAAAAATTCTTTTACCATAAGGACACTTGCACTAGACAGTTTATCGCAGCTCAATTTACAATTGCCAAAATGTGGAAACAGCCTAAATGCCCACCAACCCAGGAATGGATTAACAAGCTGTGGTATGTGTAGACCACAGAATACTATTCAGCCATTAAAAAAGATGGAGACTTTACATCCTTTGTATTAGCCTGGACGGTAGTGGAACACATTATTCTTAATAAAGCATTACAAAAATGGAGAAGCAAGAATCCTATGTACTCAATTTTGATATGAGGACAGTTAATGACCTAGTAGATGGCAGGGGGTGGGAGAAAGAAGAGCAGAGAGAGGGAAGGAGGGAGGGGGGTGTGGGTGTCCTTGTGTGACACACCTTTGGGGGGCAAGACACAATTATAAGAGGGACTTTACCTAACAAATGCAATCAGTGTAACCTGGTTTCTTGTACCCTCAATAAATACCCAACAAGAAAAAAAAATTTTTTTTTAAGGAAGAGCTCTCAGGGAAGGTCCTTCAGTGAATGGCTTGGGATGGAAGGCAAGACTTCCCATCACAGGCATCCTCCCGTCATCTTCAGGGATGGAAGCAAACCTGCCTTCCAGTGAGGGTGTGCCTATAAATACAGGGCCTTGTTTTACTGAGTATGTTATGAAAGTTTGAGCCAGAGCAGAATTGCTTAAGATGAGAGAAGACACACTGCACCTGGCCCTGTACTTTTCAATTCTGGCTTTCCTCAAGGAAGTACTCAGCTTCTTTTCTATCTGAAAGTTGAACAAATATGTAAAGAATATTTTGTTGAAGAGGCATCATCAAATGATCAGCCTACCCGGGGTGTAGGGGTGTAGTCTAACCCTGCTTCCCTCATTAGGATGTGGCAAAGCCCTGGGCTCTACAGTCAATTTCAGTAATTAGCAAGAGTTAAGCTTTTTGCTGTGTCCACAAACAGTATGGATTGCGGTGTTTCTGCTTAGCTGATCGGAAAATTCTAACATTTTGGCTTCAGTGTTTTCAGCAGCTTATAGCTGAGTATTCATTAATTATGCAAAACAGGCTTCAGGGGACCGATTCTATCGAGTTAATTAATATTGAGTGTTGCTAGCCAATTAGCAGCCTTCTCCCTTATTGCAGGGAGATTGCTGTGGGACATTCCAGGCAAGCCTGGCTCCCCACAAAGTTCTCTTCTGTCCAACTCTCTCTCCCTGCCATGACAGTAGTCAGGAGCAGCAATGATCAGGAAAGCACGGAGTTCCCTCCTCCTCCCCAGGCCTGCCTGTATTCTGGGCCATTTCACTGTTCATTTAGACATTGCACCTCAAAGTGTGAGCTGCAGAGTATAGAATGGGCATCTCTGGACATGTCTATTGAAATGCAGAATCTCAGGCCCCACCCTAGACCAAATGATGGATAGGAATCTGCATTTTAACAAAACCCATCATGGCTCATTTGCATATTAAAATTTGGAAAGCACTGATATAGAAGACCCATCCAAGACCCTCCTCTTCACAATGCCTGGCACTTCTTACTCCCCAAAGCTTCCTGCTTATTTACCTTAGCGACCAGACACCCATGAACACACCTAGAAGACCCAGAAGTATGCACTTCACCACCTCTGGAATCCTATCACCCTGTCCTGTGCTTTGACCATTTTCAAATTCCAGCATGTAAATCTCTCCTGTCTAATATCTAACGGAGAGCCCCAGTGCACTGCCATGCCATGATCTCTCAATCTGTCTCCCCCCCTTTTTTTCTTCCATGCTAAGCAGCACTTTGATCATTTTTCTTTATTATCCTCAACTCTCCTGCCTCATGTAGACCCCATTACAAATGCTAAGGCTTCAGTGAGGCTGAGAAATCTTCAGTCTCAAAAAGTTTTCTCCCCATTACAGACACTATTCCAAACTGCCATGCCTCATTTCAAGCCCTTGTCTTAGCAGGAGACCTCGCCTCTTTTCCCACAGAGACATCTAAGCCATCCAGACAACATTCTTTTCTTGTTAACTTCAAATGTACCTGTATTTGCATTTATCTCTTTCTTCTTCCCTTTCCTCCTGTCTAAATTTGGTGATGACTCCAAACTCTACGGTTCAATATCTTTCAATGGCTTCCCCCAAATCTTCAGAAAAAAGTTTGAACTCTGTCTCCCTACCTCCTGCTGACCTTTCTTATCCCTCACCCCCCGACCCTCCCTATGTCTTCCTGCCATAGCCCTTGTACTCATTTGGAGTTTATCGGGTCCTCCCAGTCTGCTGGAAGTCCCTCAAATGTGACATGCTATTCCTTATCCCCAATAATTGCAGCTTCTATTCCTTCTGCCTGGAATGTCTTCTGGTAAATTGCTATCCTTCCTATGAAACTCAATCCCATTTTAATCTCCTCTGAGAAGATTTTTGACTATTCTTCTAGCAATATATCTTAGATGCCCTTTCCATATACTACTGACAATATTTTATTTATTTTTCACTTCAAAACATTAAAGGAGTACAAATGATTTTGGTTACATAGATTGTTTTTGTAATGCTTGGGTCACAGCTGTAAGTGTCCCATAACCCAAATAGTGTTCATTGGATCAGGTATGTAGATTTTTACCTCTCCCTTCCTCCCCGTCCCCTGCTTGATTTCCACTGAGCTTTACTTCCCTCCTCATACATGTGTGCTCATCCGTTAGTTCTAGTTTAGTAGTGAGTATATATCGTGTTTGTTTTTCCATCCTTTAGCTACTTCACTTAGGATAATGGTCTCCTGTTACATCCAAATTGTTGCAAAGGCATTAATTCATCCTTCCCTGTGGCTGAGTAGTACTGCCTGGTAGATATATGTATATGTGTGTGTACATATATATATACATGTGTGTACATACACACACATCACATTTTGCTAATCTAACCATGAATTGAGGGGCACTTGGGTTGAGACAATAGTATTTTAAAATAATATTTTAAATAACTTGCTACCCTAAATACCTTAATACCTGACCTCATTTAATCCTCATTTTAAAAAATGAAACATTATTACTATTTTACAGTGGGGAAACTGAGATTCAGAGACGATAAGTAACTTGGCTTATGTCACATTACAAAGACAGGCTTCAAACTGAAGTCCGTGTGACTCCAAAGTCCCATTTCCCAATCACCATTTGTATGTACCTTGTGCCCCATAGTATGCTGTGCTTGCCTTTACCAAAACATTATTTTGAAATATCCCTTAACTTCTGGTCGTGTTTGTGTCAACCTGTTCCCCATAGTAAAGGCAATAAGGTCTTTGAAGTCGGAGACTGGGCCTTTCTTATTTGTGTGCCCCAGTGCAGAGCACAGGAGCCTGCATGCTAGCAGTGTGGTGGACATGAGTATTTAGTCTGTACAGCTTAGACTGAGCAACTCAAGCAGCAGAAATTCATTTTCTCACAGTCTGGAGGCTGGAAAGTCCAAGATCAAGGTTCCAGTGGGATTCGGTTTCTGTGGAGGGCTCCTTCTTGCTTTGCAGATGGCCAACTTCTTGCTATATCCTCACATCAACAACAACAAAAAAAAGATCTCTAGTGCCCCTTCCTCTTTCTTAAGAACCTCAGTTCTATTCTATCAGGGCCCTACCTTTATAACTTCATTTTAACCTTGACCACCTCCATAAAGGCCCTGTCTTCAGTACAGTCACATGGTGGGTTGGGGCTTCAACATGTAAATTTGGAAGGGGAAGCACAATTCAGCTTACAGCAATGAGCTACACGCCTCCACTGTCTGGGTGACTCTGTGGCATATATCTGTGGAGAATTTCACAGTGAATTTTAGCTTAGCTCTTCAAAGCTATTGGAAGTACCTGGGTTCATCCAGGAAAACATCACAAAGGATCTTGAAGGATGCATAGACTCTTGCAGAAAGTTAAAATATTCTACTCCACAATATCCTTCTTCATCATATTTCAGGATGGCTATTCATTCTGCAGAAGAATGGGCTAAGAAAAAAAATGGCTATTCAGAAGGACTGGGAACACTAGACTAGGTAAAGACCTGCCTTTTGCAAAAGAGATTTTAACTATACAGGAAATAAAGTGGAGTAAACAACATATGCAAACAGGCTTTCTCTGAAACCCCTCCTTGTCTGGACCTAGGAAAGATTAACCAGGAGTCTGCCATCTTTAAAGTTCTTACAGAAACGTTCACCACTGACTGCTACCTCTTCTCTCTGAGGGCTGCTCTCTCTGAAGTTTTGTCCATATAACAAGACTTCCTTCGCTAGTCAGGCCCTTTCTCTTCTCTCCCTCCCATAACCTGTCCTGCCAGGGCTCCAAGCCCCTATTTTTCCTATCACCTCAAGGAGGTATAAAAACATCAACCATCTCACCATTTCACTGAGGTTTCATGTTTCATATGACTTCCAGGCACAAGTATGCTCATGATAAAATTTGTCGGACTTTTTTTAACCTGCTAATCTATTATCAGTTTGTTGTATAGACTCAAATTATCAAAACTTTAAGGAAAAATGTAAACTTGCCTATACTATATACAGGTTACAAGGATTGCAAAGAATATTTCTGATTGGAAGAAGAAGAGGCAGGGAGGCGGCGGGACAGTGTGCCCAAAGTCACGGAGTATTTGGAAGATAAGTGGCTGAGAAAGGTGACTTAGACTAGGCAGGATCCTGGTCATGAAGACTTTGAAAGCTGTGCCCAGAAGCACAGATATTCGGTGTTGGGTCAAAGACTGCACAGCTTTTCATCTCTCCCATCAGCTTTGCTCAATTGGTGGAGGCTGCCTGGAACACTAAGTTGAAAAGGTCTCTGAGACCACATCTGAGCTCATCAGGAAGAGGGCAGTGATAGATTAGTGATGTCTGCCCTGGTACTGGGTATAGAGGAATAAGAGTGGCAGCAAGAGTACTGTGAATCTCCTACCCCTGACACAGAATGTGCCCTCCAAGTGTCCTGCCAATACTTGTAGAACTCAGACTTGTGTGCGTCCATGAAAATACCCTTCATGTTACCACACAGTGTCCATCATGCTCTTCCCTTCCTGCTCTGCTTTCCGCTGATTGAGTCCACGGTCTGAAAATCTACTTAGAGAAGTCTTATTGCTGCTCCTGCTGAGGGTGCACTTTGTGAAGTTGCCTCATCCAGGCTGGGGTGTCATTTCCAATGCACCCGGAGTGCTCCTGGGAGCCAGACCAGTGTCAGGTTCTATGCAGCATCGGGGAGGATGGAACATGCCAAATCTCTATTTGCCTTTCCCTGTTCCCGCACTCACCAAACTGTCTCATGAACTTGGCAGGTTCTTCCAGCTTCTGACCTTCTTCCTAACCTTAGAGACTTCGACACTCTCCAAAGGGTCAGAGGGTGAACACAAGTCCTATCATCTGTCATCTTTGTCTCCGTTCTTCCCGTAGCCCCTGACCACAGATAAAATGAAAATCTCCTTATATACCAAAGATGAGAAGCAGGTCTCAGTGAGAAGATGGGTACTAATAATCCCTGAGCCCTGATGCTCTCTCAAGATGCTTTATTATAGAGGAATTACATTAGAAAAACACATGTAACACCCTGTAAATTCCTCCCCCACTCTAACGATGCTGATGACACCGGGAGCATATTAATAGGTAAAATTCAATGAACCTTTTTTATGCAAATGCACCATGCTAAATACTATGCATACAGTATCTTATTGAAACCTCACATTAAATGTCAGGGAGGGGATCAATGTTAGGTTGTGTGCTTTGGATTGTGATGATGCTTCTTGTACTGTTGGTGTTTATGTCTCTGTCATTCTTCCTCAGTAGAGACTCTTGGAAAAGAGATAGAGTTTATATCTATACCTGAGCTAAGCATTAAAAGGGAAACAGCTCCCCCTACCCCCACCTCTGAGCGTCCAACTAAAGGAAGGGGCTGGTAATTATTGGGGTCACTGTGAGGGAACCCTCCAATAATAAGGGTAATAGCTAGCATTTATTGCATCCTTGCAATGTTTAAGAACTCTACATATATTTAATCTTCACTACAATCCCATGAGGTAGCTGCTATTAAGAACTAGGGGAGCTAAATAACTTGCCCAAAGTCAAACAGCTGGAAAGTGATGGAGCCAAAATTCAAAGCCTACTAGGTGCTACTGCCTCTTCCATGAAGGTAAGGCTCAGGCAACCAGGTCGCATCTACGTAGTTAGGCATCTTCACATGTTAAGTATCTCTCCTTGAGTGCAGACACCAACTTCTGGGTTCTGTTGTAACAAGTCAGGCCCTGCTGTGTGCAACCCACCCTCTCAGCTGAGGCTGCCGAGCTAAACACTTGCCAGCTGCCTTGGACACATACAGAGCACCTGCTGGTCATAAATACCAGAAAAACAAATTGAAATACAATTGCCTTGACACCGTGCAGGGATGGGAGAAGTCAAGGCATTGTCATGGGAGATCTGTCCTGTTGAATTTTTCATATTTCTGCTGTCAAAGTGAGTCAACCAACCCTCCCAGAGAATAAAATGAAGGAGCCTAAAGCAAAGTAAAGACTCGGTATTCTTGTCAAAGGTCATTAAGGGGGCTAGCTCAGGGGGCAGATGGTGGTATTATGGTACAATTTCCACAGTTGATTTGATCTCTCTCTCTCTCTCTCTCTTTCTCTCTCTCTCTCTTTCTCTCTCTCTCTCTCTCTCTCTTTCTCTCTCTCTCGTTTCTCCCCCCGCCCCCTCCAGCATGCAGGAGCACCTGCACACACACACACACACACACTTCAGAGCACAAGGGATTTGGTTGGCCTTCGGGTCCAATCTAAGGCAACTGGAACAGCATTTCCTGCAAGATGTTCTCTCAAACATTAGTGCTGAGGATGGTTAATGAGCTTGGGGTTAACACGGGGTCTAGGCTCTAATCACTTTTGGAATGCTGGATTAAGCAAAGTTAGCTGGTCCCACGGAACTCCTCAGAGCCTTGAATATATTCATGAATGTCATGAGGGCGGAGTATGCAGAATTGACCAAATGCCCTTGCCCGCTGGTGTTTCACAGAACACACCAAGGGAACTGCTTTCCACAGCCTGAGCCCTGACCTCTCTCTCCTCAAAGCCCCAGGGGCCTTTCCCTGTAGATTCTGCCCAACCCAGCTCTGCAGCCCACTTGACCAGGAAGGGAAGACAGTGGTGACCTCAGCCTCAGCAACTGCAGTCTTTTTTTTTTTTTTAATAATTTTATTCAATCATAATTGTGTACATTGGTGCAATCATAGGGCAGAATGTGCTTCATATACAATCAGAAACATTTTGATCGTACTGTGAGAGATAGCCCTCATAGCATTTTCTTAATCACTA
>CAUYRH010012685.1:0-69640 GCA_963574655.1 Perodicticus potto | reverse complement strand
CTTGGGAGGCAGAGGCAAGAGACTCGCTTGAGCCCAGGAATTAGAGGTTGCTGTGAGCTGTGATGCCACGGCACTCTATCCAGGGTGACAGCTTGAGGCTCTGCTCAAAAAAAAAAAAAATTAAAGTCCTATAGATAGATGCCCAAGACCCAACAAAAAATAATTTTCTAGGTTTGTGTGATACAAATATTTGTAATTCATTTATTACTTTTAAATGTGAATTTTTTTTTTAGGGTGACCAGATCTAATTAACATACATGCCGAGAATGATTTTTTAGGCAATCAGAACATAGTTGATTAGTAATAATAGACTATGTAGCCTAACCTTAGGAAAAAAGTAACATTGATATGTAATAATAAAGTCTCTGTAATAAAATGTCACTGGGTTTAAATCTTTTGCTTGGAAAACATCTGTTTTGCCATTACATTTATATACTTCAAGTAGCACTGTATTGTGAAGTTGATATTTTCTTGATAGTCTCTAATCTTATACACAAAGCCTTACTGGAGCATAATTATTCAGGGTGTATTTGAGGTTTCATTCAGAATTATTTCAGATAAATTTGTTATATTCTTTTGTGCCTACTGTGTTGAATCTTGTCATAAGTATCTAATAGCACATTTTCTTTTTCAGGTATTATTCCCCTGGATATTCTGATACACTTCTGCAGAGAGTGGACAGCTACCAACCACTTATTAACTAAGCAAAGTTACAGTTTCATACTCAAATTCACAGCAGAATAGTTACTAATAACACTTGTTAAAGCTCTTACCAAATATTTGAACTAAGTACATTCTAGATTTATTCAATGTGAAGTATCTTTACATAATATTGTCTACATTTATGTAATACTTTAAAAATTAGTAGCTTGACTATATAAGGAACCATTCATGGTCATTTGCTAGCACAGTATTTGCTCTAAAGGTAGATTAAAAAGATGTTAATGTATTTAAGGCATTTGTTATTGTTCTACTAAAACCCGCACACAGCCTCCAGCTAGATAGTGTTCAGAAGTCCTCACATTGGCCAATTCCTCCTAGGCATAGACAAGGAAAACTGGCCTTGCAAATTACACAATAAGATATAGAAGGGAAATTGTCGAAAGAGGAAACTGATGACAGGAATACAGAACACTTGGAAAGAAATTCTGATGTTGGTTACAAAAGGCATTAACCTAACACACAGACACTTTGGGAAACCTGTCGAGTGTTCTAAGAATTTAGGAAATAGCTCCTCCTTATCACGAGTTTTCAAAACTCTCTTTGCCACCCTATCTAAAGTTCCTTAACTTTCCTGGGGCTGGAGAGGGTAGAAGTCAGTATAGAGCTTTGCATCCCTGCAGTCATGCTCTCCCTCTCTTTGAAAGGTTTCTTAGTCTAGCTCTGCTCATGAATATACAAGGGAACAGGAATGTATAATAAAATGAGTCCTCAGTATTCCCTTGTCCCAGCTTCACTTTCCCAAAAGTCACATTTTTAGGGACTTACCGGAATAATTTTAAAAGAATACCATCAGCCTCGGGCTTTACATGATTTTCTCTTAAGGAGCTGTAAAGCAGTGGAAGGGGAGTTTCAATAAAATTTTAAGTAAAAACATCATAGAATTGTCCTTTTCATTTTTCCTATCCAGTGTTTCTTACCTTGGGGAATATGTGATTTGATTTAGGCTCTTGGTTAGTTGATATGTGCATCCTTTGAATCTGAAAGGTATTTCTAGTGCTTTCTCCTAGAGGAGTAAGAGAAGGTGAAGATAACCCAGAGAGCCTGCAGCCTGCAGTGTTTCCAATCTGGCTGTTTTCAGGTTTCTGTTGGACTTTTTTTTCTTTTTTAAAATTCAAAAGGAGCCTATCCATTTATCTGTGGTATTTTCTGGATTCATTCCGTCATTATTTCCCAACCGTGTGTAGCTTTATGTGTATTTTAAAACTTCATCATACCCAAGATTACCTCATTTCTTTTTGCCTTACGTCAGGCTGTGATTGCTCATGATTTCATTTTTTTAATACTTACTTAAGCTTGTTTTATTTGTAGCAGTTTGATTCATTGACTAAGGAAAATGTAACTTTTATTCCCAATTTTATTCTTTCATTCCTGCCTGCACAGCTTGTCTTACGAACACGATCTAAGAAAATGAAAGTTTTTAATCTTTCTTCATTAAGGCTATTTTTCGTAGATGACTGGGTTGGTAATGACAGAAAGTAGTTTATCTGAGTTAAAATCGCTTCATATTATTGGGATGGTCAATTTCCTATTACATATTTTTTGTCTTTGTACTTTATAGCTGAAGTTTTTCACTTCATCATTTCATACTTACCAAATAGTACTAAACTAAGACAGTAATAAAATATAAAATAGTGTTCACACGGGTGTCATAATTTGATCATATGCATTTTAGAAAACGTATGAAATGTTTCTTAAAACACTTTAAGCAAAATGAAGCTTTCTTTACTTTTTAAAAAAATCTGTTGTGAGATTAAAAAAAATAAAATCTTTTCCAGTTTTTGCTGCAGAGAAAAATAGTGTCTCTCATTGATGATACCCTCTCATATTTTCACCCCTGGCTTGAATCTTGTGAATTCCATTTCTCTGTGCAGACAAACCCCCATCCCACTGCTCCCTACCCACATCTCAACTCCCCATCCTAGGAGTTTATTTAAAATTCAGCTATTAGGGTGGTGCCTGTGGCTCAGTGAGTAGGGTACTGGCCCCATATACCCAGGGTAGCGAGTTCAAACCCAGCCCTGGCCAAACTGCAACAACAAAATAAAAAAAATAAATTAAAATTCAGCTATCAGGTCAGGTGTGTTGGCTCACACTTGTAGTCCTACCACTTTGGGAGGCCAAGGTGGGAAGATTGCTTAAGTTGATGAGTTCAAGACCAGCCTGAGCAAGAACGAGACTCATTTGTACTAAAAATGAAAAACTGAGGCAAGAGAATCACTTGAGCCCAAGAGTTTGAGATTGCTGCAAGCTATGATGCCATGGCACTCTACCCAGGGTGACAGAAGGAAACTCTCCAAAAAATAAAGATAAAATTCAGCTACATTGGGACCTCTCAATTTATATGAACAATTATTTTTCGGACTTCAGTTCAGGAATAGAATTGTTTGAATCTTGTTATAGATTCGGTTAGTTTAGCAGTTGTGAAAATAGGTGATATTAAGTGGCACCTAAAAAAAGATGTTGGAAACATGGGTTCTCTAGTCACTATTCTTTTAAATAGTTAGGGAGATAGATAATACTTGTTCATCTTACTCATAAGATGCTTATGAAAATAACCTGTAATGGTACATGTAACCATTTTGCAAATAATTCCATTTTTTTACCAACTGGACATGGAATTAATGGGAAATCTGCTAGTCAATGATTATAAATTTCAATCATGTGAATCAATGGCAATCGTGTGATATCCCCCAGGCCATAACTCTTAGATAAATGGAGTTTAAACTGGAAGATGTTAGGATTAAAAAATTACATTTCCTGCCCTCATGAAGTTTTCTACCATAAACACATATGCCCAGAAAGAGGGAATGGAATAGACATAAGACACTGAATGCTAAACTGGCATTTTTAATATAGTACGTAAAAACAAATGACAACCCCATATTTATAGGATATTGAACTGTTTTTCAAACCCTTTCCTCTCAAAGAAACCCTTTTTCTTAAAGGATAAAACATTTGCTTCTTTCTAAACTTGACTTGAGGTCTTACCTTAACATAAACCCTGACCTTAAATTCCTGGGTAAGGCCATCTTCAATCCTAGATGTCAAGTTCAGAAACTAACCTTGAAAGAATGAAGAATTTTTCTGTTGTGTTTTCAATAGCCAACCCTTTGATAAGATAGTTGCTAACAAATGTTGAGGCTTGTAGGCTTGTGTACACTGTGTTTATTTTGCCACAAAATTCACTGTTCAGAAAATGTTGACTTGTAGCTATTCTGCGGCTTTCAGAAATTAAAAGGATCAAATTATAGTCTTATCTATATTTTTCATGTAATTTTTAAAGTTAAGATGAATAGAATATATGGGTTATTTCAAACCATGGTAAGACTTTTGAACTTTAAAATTAGATTTGTCCTGCATTCTTTTTTTAATAATATGAACATTTACCTTACTTTGTGTATAAGAGGCCATAAAAGTAGATACATATTTAGTAATATTGCTCTAAGGAATGGTGTTGTAAATGGCGTTATTGTTTTTGTAAATATCAATAATCTTTTTAAAAACTTAGGCAGTATATAAATTGATAAAAAAATCAAAAACAACACTCCAGTTCTTACAACCCAGTATAGAATTGTCATTAACAGGTTAACATAAATACAAAAGCTCTACAGTCTTTGTGAAGCTGGAAAAAAATCTGGAGAAATGTACTCATGCCATACACGTTATTTTAAAATAAAAAACTAGGAATTGCAAAAGTTTGCTTGTTTCATGGAAGATGGAGTATTCACTTTATCTTTTATTTCAGTGGGTTTTGAGAAAAGTATTCCCCTCAGTGATCAAGTTAGTGATCAGTATAAAATACTTATAAATGGGCTTTTATTCATGATTGATACATTTTCTATAGATTTTAGCCTGAGTGCTAGTTCAAGACTATCTCACTGATAAATCATTATTTCGAAGTGGCTTGGTACATTAAAGCCTCAAAAACTTCCCATGTATATAGGATTTGTGGTCATGTACTCTTTGCTAAAATTTATACATTACTGAAATTAAATGTTTATTCAACGCATTTGGGACATAAAGTCCAACTCCTTGAGAACTATTATAATTTATAGAGTTGTTTTTCATATTTCTGTTGCATGTATAGTTTAAATCATACAAATATGATTAAAAGTACCAAAGAGAATGTCATTGTTTTCCTGTAATTTCTTTATGTCTAGCATGACTTTTTTCTTAGGTAAGTGAAATGTGCAACACTGTGGTGAGCAACACTGAGTCACTCAGCACTGTGGTGAGCACATAGTAGGACTGGTGGCTAGTTGGACTAAGAATCAGAGCTTGTAGCTCCTGCTAACTTCTTCAGCCAGGACAGCTCTCTGACCACAGTCAAATCTCTTCACATCTTAGTTTTCATAGTGTCATGTGGAAGAGAATAAGCTCTGGCATTAAAGAGACCCACATTAGAACCTCAAAACTATTAAATACAAGACCCTGAAGTCAGTGCCTTGGGTAAGTTTTTAATAGTGCCCGCTTCTTTAGATTCTGAGGATTAAATGAGGATGAGTGAAGGCAGGAGTAAGCAGTGACCCCATTAATCTATATGATATCTTTATGTAAATATAAGAGGAAAATGTGCCCAGTCCTTAAGATGCTTTATTTCCATCTGGCAGAAATTATTGTAATATTGTTGTTAGAGCAACACACTTTACTGCCATCTACTGGAAAATTCTCCTTATAAATATGCAAATCCTTGATGTATAATATGTTAACTGGGGCCCCTTAGGTGTGGGTGGGCCTTTGTGTAGTATAGTCTGCACCACTATGCATGCAAGGGCTCAGTAAGTCGTATTTGCTACTCTTCACTTTTACAAATGGGATTTGGAAGATAATTCTAGATAAACAATATTATATGAAGAAATTTCATTTAAAAAGGAGTCAAAGCTAATCTCATTAAAAAGAATCAGCATTTTGTTACAAAACCTGGAAAAATTTGTGCTCGCTCCTTCCCTCACTTCTCCCTTCCTGCACAGAAAAGTATGTCCTACAATAAAACCTACAATTTAAGTTAGCAGAGATACTAATTAAGCCATTATTCTTGCATTTATAAACACTAAATATGAGAAAAAATTAAGGGGACTTTTATTTGTCCAAAAGTAAACATGTTTTGGAATAATCCATATATGCTATTCATCTTGATTTTTAAAAAATAGACCAACAATATATCATTATTACAAGATGGCAGAGCTTTGGAAAGCAACTCTGCTGGGTGCCGTTCACCTTTTTTCTAGGCTGTGATATAATAGATGACTCTCTGTTCTAGACAGATAGTCTTTATTAAACATATGATTATATGTGCACACAAAAGGAAAAGATTTGGCTCATTTTCCTACCTAGAAGTTCAGTCATGGATAAGACTGACTGAAGTTGGAGATTTTATTGATAATAGGAAAACTCAGGATACAGGAATTATCACCTGGCACGGGGTGCTAGAATGGCTCTTGGAAGCTTGGGGAAGGCCCCCCACACAGTAAGTGAAGTGAAATGCCACTACTGCCAGACTGGAAGAAGGTATCAAATGGCTCAGAGAGGTGGGCATGCCAGAGTGCATACTCTATGCAAGGACGGAAAACCCACCTGCTGTGTTCCAAGGGAAGCCCCAGAGGACACATTATCTACCAAAGTGATAAGGAATACATTGTAAGAGGATAACAGTCATGAGAAACTCAGTGGAGTTTCTCTTCTGTATGACTTTCTCATCATCTCCACAGAGAGCTAAGATGATTTATAGAACTCAATGTTTTAGAGATGAGATAAATGGGCAGTAAACAGGGGTATCAATTTAAAAAGTGAAAATACATCTGAGTTCAAGGCCAGCTGCCAGGCAAAACATTATAATCACTAGCTTAGTTTCTAGGTGCGAGTCAGTTCTCTGTCTGGGAGCCCCCCTTGTCCAAAGGAGAAGCTGATCTCTGTGAGAACACAGCCTGAAGCAAGTGTACTCTATTCTGTAGTTTTTGTCCCCAGCATTTTAGAGTATTGTTCCAACCTTTTTACCAAGTGATCGAGCTCTGCAGCAGGTCCAGACATCAGTGCAAGGAACTCTGCTATATCCCTTAGTAGACCCCAGAGTATTGGAGGGATATGTGGTGGGGAAAGGGGTGCTGGGAGAGGTACTGGTACTCCCAAAAGGAGAATTGTAGCATAGATTCTTAGGATTCTGGAGCAAGGACATACCATCTGTAGTAAACAACTAAATACCATTGGAAAAGAAGTTATTGCAGACCACTTGACCCTGTATGAGATGGAGTATCTGACCATGGGACATCAAGTAACAAGGCAGCCTGAGATAGCCATCGTGACCAGTTTTGTCAGACCCACCAAGTCCTAAGGCTGGGTGGGTGGGCTTGCAGTAATCCATCACAGAAGTGGCAAGATACAGGAATGCACATGAGCAGAGTGAGGGGACAAAGGTAGATTTCACCAGTTGGTGTCCCAGAGCTGCATGTCGCCCACTATTATTGTATTAGTGTTCTCTACTGCAGTGTTTAAAATCTCAGCTCACAACTGCACAGGCTGTCCCTTATACTTAACTGACAGGGGAGGAAAAAGGCCTAATTTCATTCATAGATGGGTTGTTTCAGCATAAAGGAATTGGGCTGGGGGGGTGCATACCCAGTTGGGAGCCTGAGGCAGGAGGATTGTTTGAGCCCAGAAGTTTGAGACTAGCCTGAGCAACACAGTGAGATCCAATCTAGAAGAAACAGGAAAGAGGCAGCAAAGGAAAGAGGGAGCAAGGGAAAGGAAAAAAAAAAAGAAAGAAAAGGGGAGGAGGAAGGGCAGGGGAAAGGTAAGAGAAAGAAAAGAAAAAGACAAAAGAGTGCAAGCCAAAAGTGGATGCTGTACTAGAACCTATCTTAGGGTGACCTCAAAAAGAGTGGTGAGGGGAAATCCTTCCAAGGGGCAAAGTTCCTGGTGATGCACCTGGTCATCGACTTTGTGTGGGAAGAGGAGTGACTCAAAGTAAGAATATACACAGGCTCATGGAGACAGGCTCATGGGGTGGCAGTTTGGTCAGGAGCTGAAAAGGAGAAAGATCAGTACCAACACAAAGTGCAAAGACCTCTGTGTTGCATGTTAATGCTCATCAAAACATCTGCTACCAAAAGGCGCTGAACAACATTGGTGACTCCATCATGTATGTTAGCCAGCCTCTCTCATTGGCTTCTGTAGTGCTAGCACAAGAGGCACATGAGTGGAGTGGCCATGGTGGCAGGGATGGTAGCTATGAATAGAACCAACTATATGGACTTTCATTTACCAAGGTTGATTGGGCTATTTCTGCTGTATAACCTGTCAATAACAGAAACCCCAATGGAGTACCATCCCTCAAGAAAACCAACCATTTGGTGGTAAATTGACTTCACTGAACTTCTTCCACACTGAAGGGGCAAGAATTCATCTTGATTTGTATTGTTGTATCTGGGTATGAGTTTGCATTTCCTATCCAAAGGACCTCAGCCAGCACCACTACCCAAGGACTTAAGAATGCTTGATCTACTGACATAAGATCCCCTATGATAATAAGGTCTTATCACATACTGCACCATTCCTAAGCCACAGGCATAAATAACAGAATGGGGGAATGGCCTCTTAAAGACACAGCTGAAGCTCCATCTTGGAGATAATACACTACAATGTTGAGATAGCACCATACAATGGTCATTGATTTAGGGTGACATATCCCCAATAGGTAGAATACCTGGGTCCAGGAACTGTGGTAGGAAGGAGGGGAGGTAGGCATGGTCTTTCTTACTATTGTCATTCTCAGTGGTACATTTGAGGAATTTGTGCTTCCTATTCCCAAAATGTTAGATTTTATGTGTCAAGAGATCTTGGTTTCCACAGGGTTAATACTTCATCAGTAGACACAGAGTCCTATTGCACTTCACACTATAGCTGCCACACAGTTACTTTAGTCTTCGTATGCCATGAGAACAGCAGGAAAGAAGTCTCCAAACTAGCAAGATCATTGATCTGGGTCGCCAGTAGGAGGCAGGGCTCTGCTACACAGTACAGAAAGGGAAGACTGTTAGGCATGAAGATATCTGATGGGGTGTCTCTTGACGTACCCATGCCTACTTCTAACAGTAAGCAGACAGGAAGAGAAGATAGCTGTCTGGGATATAACATATGGTGTCCAAGGACTAAGACTCTGGGAGAGGAGGGCTTGGGTCATCCCATCAATTGATCAGCTTAGACCAGCACAATTGCTAACTGAGGCAAAGACAATTCTAGAATGGAAGTGGAGTATCACTGTCAGTTACTTCAGGCTTGAGATTCATTGCAGCTGAGCAGCTATAGTTCTGTCACTAACCTTATAAATGTCCCCAGTAATAAAGGCTAAGGAGAATCCTGGAATCGATGGGTCCAGTGGGTGAACTTTACTCTAAGAAGCATGTGGATCTGAATTACACAAGTAGTGAACTGTAATTACTCAAGTGCTCCATCCATACCTCCTCTTCATGGCCAAGGGTCAATGTACTCATCTTTTAGATGCTGTGATTTTTGAGTCAGATATGAACTGAATCAAATCTTCAACCCACAGCCAGAAAGTCTTAATAATTTGCTAAATCTTAAAATACCTGAATGTAAACTAATAAAAATTAAGAACACTCAGCAACTAGCTCAAATTGGAATCCAATCAAACCAGGACATCAACTTTTCTCAGATCTAAACCCAACCTAAAGGTCCAGACACTGGGCATATAACCCTGGGTAGACTCTCTGTGGCCTTACTGCTTGCTAATAAGAAGCTCCTGGATTGCCTCTGGGAGCTTAGCTGCTAAGTGTCTTCCAAAGTATGTTCTCATCTGAGGCTATGGGAAATGGCTAGAGACAACTTGTGCTCATTTCTCTATTTGGTTCAGAGGGTTAAAAAAAATAGTTATTGAGCAGTGCCTGTGGCTCAAAGGAGTAGGGCACTGGCCCCATATGCCAGAGGTGGTGGCTTCAAACCCGGCCCAGCCAAAAACTGCAAAAAAACAAAAAAACAAAACACACACACACACAAAATTAGTTATTTTTTTTTAAAGTAATTCCTTGCCCAACAACATCATACTCTCCAAGTCACATCTTAAAAATAAGTGATACCTGTCTATGGTTACATGCGAAACCATTGGCTGGGCTCAGTGACCCTTACCTGTTATCCTAGTACTCTGGGAGGCCAAGATGGGAGGATCCCTTGAGCTAAGAAATTTGAGACCAGCCTGAGCAAGAGTGAGGCCTCATCTCTACTCAAAATAGTAAAATTGGCCGGGCCTGTAGTGCCAGCTGCTCAGGAAGATCACTTGAACCCAGGAGTTCGAGGTTGCTGTGAACTAGGCTGATGCCATGTTACACTAGCCAGGGCAACAGAGTGAGGCTCTGTCTCAGAAAAAAAAAAATTGTGAAGCCATGTCAGTTCTCATTTGATACAGCATAATGAAGGCTGAGTATAAAGAGTGAAATCTTAACCTCCCTAACAATCATTGCTTCAGAGTTCAGACACAATTCTTAGGTTTCTCATCCAAGGGGCAAGGGGTTAAAAAAGCAGTATTCCTGTGAAGAATTATTCTTAGAAGCCCTTAAGACTGTTGCTTCACACAAGAGTCTAGGTTTACACACTGTGAAGACAAGAGCTATATATTTGATTCATCCTTGTGTTCAGCACAACACTTAGCATAGTTGTCTGGTGCTGAAGAAATGATTATTAAATGAACGAATGAGGCTGCAGAATGCCACAATCATCCTGGTTGTTGGCAACCCTAAAGGGGAGTTTGGCCAAGAGATTTTAAAAGTGTAGCTTGTCCAAGTAAGAATGTTTTTTTTTTTTTTATCAAGCTTTACTCTATCAGCCTTATCTAATCAAATCAGGTGCCTGAACTGATTCTTCTTAGGACCTTGAAATGGTTAGCAGAAAGGAACAGTTTAGAAAGCATGAACTCACACTTTAGGATGATTCTTAGAGTTTGAGCTTGAGCTTTGAATACATATGCATGCTCACATGAATAGGATTCTCCCAGGATTTTAGACTTGTACAGAGACATAATGATTGGGGTGTGGTAGCTGAACAGTTAATGGCAGCCCTTTCGAGAAACTAGTGGATAGCAGCCTCTAAGATCATGAGAACTGGTATGGGCTAGTTCTCTCTGACAGAGTCTTTCCCCTTAAGATTCTTCCTTCTAGTAAATTTACACTTTATGAAAGTTTTCTCCAGCTGGGTTCTGTTATTTGCAAATAGAAGAAAGGCCTTTGAAAGGAAACCAGTGGGGTGGATCAGAGCTGGGCTCTGGAAGGATGGTGGAGTTGCTGAGAGAAATGGCAGGGCTGGGGAAGAAGAATTGAGCGGAGAGTTGTGGGGAGGCTCTAAAGACTACCCCCTTTCTGCACAGTCATCTATGGGAGATGGGTGCCAAGCAGAGAGTTCACTGGAGCCCAGCAGAAGGACTACAAGGAGCCACACAGAGCTGGGTTTCTAAATCCCCATTTCAAAAGCAGCAGAATACTCTCAGATCCCTCCTCTCTGCTTAGGCACATCTCTTGCAGTTCTTGCTGTGACCACTTGAACTCCTTTGCTTGTTGTCACACTCCTGCCTGTTATCTTCCAGGGTGCCAACTAAAGACCAATAAGAAGGCCACACACAGGGTCTTCTCTTTGATTCTAGGATATGTCTGTGAATTAGCCTTTTTACTGAGCCCTAGGAAGGAGCTCAAATGATGACTTAATTCATGCCCTTTCCCCCAAAGTTTTCCCTAGTATCCCAATGTGGGAATTTTGGAGATAAACCCTGCCTCTGGTTGAAAACATCTATTTGAATTTTTATTGGATGCCACTGGAACGGAAAGGCTGAAGAGAAAAGGAAAGAGAATTGTGAATTTAAGGAAACCTACAGCAAATCTGTGTGGGATGAGGGAAGCAAAAGAGAAGGAATTCGGACCATTTATTTGCAGCATGTCTTACTGACAGTTAAATACAGTGGTTTGTTCTGTTTTCTGCCACTTGAGGGTTATTTAATTAAATTCATGACCTAGGATGCTAACCAGCCCCACATCTAAAATAATCGCTTCTCTGTTGGTGAGATGTAAAGCCGGGATTGATTTTCCCCTGGCCCATAGCTCTCCTTTCTGACTCATGAATGTCATCTCCACTCTCCTCCCCATGTAATTTGATCTCTGTATTTGATCCCTATTTAGTAGTACACTTCGCCAAACAGATGTCTGAGTAATTAAAATCCCACATGGGCACACTTGTCAGTGAGTTACATCTATTTAATAGTCAGCTTAGAACCTTTTCAACCCTCTGCTTTTCTCCTATTCTGGTGTAATATGTCACTGTTCTTTACCAGGTTTTTAAAAATTAAGAGTTCAAAACTACTATGTTTGTTTTCCTGCCTTCATTAGAGCCTTCCTTTATTTTCTGGCTGTACTTTCCTCACAAAGTCCCTGATCTCTTTCTCCTTCAACTCACCTGCATTTTCTAGATGGTTTTACACAGCATTTAAATTCTCATTGGATGAATCATCCTATATTTCATTCATGCCAGCACTGGCAATAAAAAAAAAAAAATCAGAACAATGTTGTTATAACCATGGATTAAGAGTGCCTTTTATTTCCCCCCCCTGAGGCATAGCTAAAATATTTCAGTCTGAACAATATTTTTTTAAAAGCTATTTGAGATCAAATACTGGAAACCTGTTTGGTGGCTACAGGTCACCAAAAGATTTTGATGGCAAAGAATTATAGAAGGAAAGAATGTGTGTTTGGAGCAGGCAAGTGAAGTTATGAAGGGCTTATTATAGGGAATTTGTCCACTTTTAAGAGAGTATTTAGGTGGGCACATTTATGAAAATGTTTATACCAAAAAGACCATGTTCTTATGATAAATCTTATGACACTGGTAAAACAATGCATAGACCTTCAGAATAATGCCATAATTTATAGCAGATAAAAGAATAACCCCAGCAGTTGGTGAGTCACATCCGTTTTAAATTCCAAAGAACATTTTGAAATAGTATAGAACATATGCATCTGTTCTGATAGCTATCAAGTCAGACTGAAAATTAGATAAATGAGTAGCTAAGTTATAGCAAAAGGATTCTTTATTTCCCTACTTTATTTTACTATTTTTATTTTTATTTATTGATTTATTTATTTTTAGAGACAGAGTCTCACTTTATCACCCTCAGTAGAGTGCCATGGCGTCACATCTCACAGCAACCTCTAGCTCTTGCCTCAGCCTCCCAAGTAGCTGGGACTACAGGCTCCCGCCACAATGCCCAGCTATTTCTTTTGCTGTTGCATTTTGGCTGAGGCTGGGTTTGAACCTGCCACCCTTGGTATATGGGGCTGGCACCCTACTCACTGAGCCCCAGGAACTGCTCCATTTTACTATTTTTAAATAGATGAAGTTGTAGTGCTTTTAGCATGAATCATTTCATAAGTTTCTCAGAATATTCATGTTTCTTGTGAAGTTTCTTTGTATTCATAACACATTGTATTTCAGAATAAAAAACTAATGTGATCAAAAACTACCAAGAAGTTCAGAGGTTAAGTGACATAGTTTTAGTTCTATGAAAGCACATTCTGAAAGTATTTGTATAGACTATTACCATGGTTGTGTTTTTAAAAAGGGTGACAATCCTATTTTTCAATGGGAACTTCATTTTGGTGGTTTACATACAATGTTCTAGTCTTGTTATCTAAACTTACAAAAACCACATACATAAACAGATATATCAATTAACAACAGGATTTTTAGCAACATGGGATAGGAGATGGCTTTTTAGGAAGGTAGATAGGTTTCCAATAATGTGAATGCTATGGATGTGATTTATCTCACTGTTTATCATCCAAAAATCACTGTAACGCTGCTGGCTCATTAACACTATGATTTTCATTCTTGCTGTACTCAGGATAAACTCCCTTGCCTATTTCCCAGTTCTCTTCCCTGCCATGCAGCTTGTGTTCCAGGGATTTCTTTCTCTGATTCAACCTTTTTAAGTCTTGTTTTCCTTTCAGTCATTCCTTATCACATGTCTATCCATGCTCTGGTGTCTGTTTCTATCAGGTGATTAAAAAGAAAAGATTATCAATAACCCACCTCTGGCTCAGTGGAAACTGGGGAGAACATTTCTTGACCTCCTCACAAATAAGTTGTAAGTGTAAAGTGAGTTCCTGTGTTTGAAAGGGCTTTGCACATGTGGCCAAGAAGCTCCAGCTCCAGTGCTGGCATACCTGCCTGGCTCAAATACAGCTTCTATTATTTTATAGCTGTGCAAAGTTCAGCAAAGCTACTTAACTTTTCTGTGTTCAGTTTTGTAATGTGGATAATGATTGCAAGGGTTGTTTGGTTATGATCATATGAGATGATTCATGCATATTAGTGAGGTCAGAACATTCTTAGAACAGTTCCAATTTTAAGCCTTCTAGTAAATGCTAGCACAAATGCAGGCATCAAATGGTGTTTCCCATTGAGGTCAGTGTACTTCCTCACAGACTCACATGTCTCCAGTCCAAGGTCTCTGGGACCTGCCCTCATTGGGTCACTGCTGAAAGCAAGGCTATACCCCTGGTGTGTAGTCTGTGACAGCTAAGGATGGGGGCCTGTGAAAGGCCCCTGGCTGAACATAAGTCTTTTGAGATTACCGCATACTTTCAACAGCTCTTTCCCTAAACATTGTTCACTCAGCTTGGTTTCTCTTTTAAGGACTTTATTTAGATTTACGTTGGTTTTTCAGTTTGCTACCTGCTTGTGCTTAAAACCACAAAAGTATATCCTTTCTAATCTGGAAAATGGGAATAGTAAGAATATCTGCCCCCAGGGTTAAAATGAGATCAATAAATCAAACCTCTTCCAAAGGATACAGGAAAGCATAACATTCTAGAGGTGCTTTTACAAAGCATTTGTAATTCAAATGTCACCTTGTACAAAGGAAATGAGTTGGGAGCCAGTAAAATAAAGTATACAAACAACAAAAACCTCACATTGCAACGTATGGGATAAGTAAGTGATTCTTTCAAAAGAACTCTCTTCTCCAAAAAGTGGTTACCTGAGTTTAAGCTAATACTATAATGACTTGGGCTGTTGTCCTAAAAGTTTACCATTTCTTCTTTCAAAGGGATGTTAAGAACTGGACGCAAATAACTAACTCTTCCATTTTGTGATATTTGTGACAAGTATCTATTTTACAGATTACTTCGCATTAATTTTTGATGTACTAAATTTGATGTTCTAAATTATTATGCAGATAAATCTATGATTTCTTTCTTTGTTTTGTGGTTAGTTCTTTTCCACCCCCAAATCACTTCAATATCTATTTAGGTTTTCTTTTAAGTTCTTTTCTAGTTTCATTTTCACAATTACCTCTTAATCTGATTTTTCTTTTTTCTTCCAAATGGTTGGCCAGTTTTCCTAGTACCAGTTATTAAATGACCCCTTGACCTCCCTTAATGAGTCTTCATTTATTGGTATATTAAAAATTTTCTTTCAGGGATATCTGTTCTAAAACATTAATTATTTGTCAATCTTTTCTCACTTTTTCAATTCTGTAATTGTTATGGCTACATAATATGTATTAACATCTGGTAGAGTAAGTCTCCTTTTATTACTTTCTTTTAAAAGTATCCTGGCTGCTCTTTTTTTTCTTTCAGAAGGAAATTTTTTCAACCTTTTTAAAAAAATTGTGGCTCAGGGGGCTAAGGCGCCAGCCATGTACACCTGAGCTGGCGGGTTCAAATCCAGCCCGGCCCGCCAAACAACAATGACGGCTGCAACCAAAAAATGGCCGGGCGTTGTGGCGGGCGCCTGCAGTCCCAGCTACTTGGGAGGTGGAGGCAAGAGACTTGCTTGAGCCCAGGAATTGGAGGTTGCTGTGAGCTGTGATGCCACAGCACTCTATCCAGGGTGACAGCTTGAGGCTCTGTCTCCAAAAAAAAAATTGGGATTTGGGGCAGCATCTGTGGCTCAAAGGAGTAGGACGCAGCCCCATATGCCGGAGGTGACAGGTTCAAATCCAGCCCTGGCCAAAAACTGCAAAAAAAAAAAAAAAAAAAAGGGATTTTAGTTACAATTGCAAATAAAGGGATAGATATATTTATCTAGGAACATAATATATTTCTCAATCTATTCACATCTTTTTGCTTTTAATTTTTTTTGTATAGAGTCCTTTCAGTTCTTGCCAATATTACTTACATGTGAATAGGATCTTTTTTAAAAAAATCGTATTTGTGGTTAGGTGTGGTAGCTCACACACATAATCCTACCACTCTGGGAGGCCAAGATGGAAGGAATGCTTGAGGTCAGGAGTTCAAGACCAGCCTGAGTGAGGGTGAGACTCCATTCTCTACAAAAAAATAGCAAAAATTATCCAGGTTTGATGGCGTATGCCTGTAGTCCCAGCTACTTGGGAGGCTGAGGCAGGAGGACTGCTTGAGCCCAGGTGTGTGAGGTTGTCTTTAATTATGATTATGCCACTGTACTCTTCCTAGGCAACAGAGGAAGAACCCCAAATTATGTTTGTTACTGGATTTCAGTGCCAAAAATATTATATTTCCTAACAGGTTATTGCTGGATCACTGGAAAAAGTTCTTGATTTTTAATGGTATAGTAGCTTTTTAATCAAGTCTCAAGTTTTCTAGGCAAGAGTACATGTATCTGGAGATATAGGCAATTTTTCTACTGCTTGGCAATATTTTACCTATTATTTGTTCTTTGCCTTATTACAGAATTATTTCAGCATAATGTTAAATAATGGTGATAGCAAACATCTTAAAAATTTTTTTTTGTAGAGATGGGATCTTGTAAACCACCCAGCCAAGCAGGCATCTTAATACCTGATTTTAGTGACAATGCCTCTATTGTTATATCATTAGGTATGGAAATTTTAAAATATACATGAAAGTGGATTGAATAATAAACTCTCATGTGCCTAATCACCTAGTTTCAACAAATCAACATTTTTGCATACACTTTTAGTGGAATTATAAATTAATTCAGTCTTTTGGGCTACTAATTTGGAAATATCTATCCGAATACTGATCTGTAATTCCATTAGGCATTAATCCAACAAGTATATCAGCACCATATGCAAAGAGTTCCAACAATGCTGTAACAGTGTATGTAATTGCAGAAAATTAGAAAACAATCTAAATGGCCCCCCATAGTTGAGTGAAAAATCATGGTTTACTCATACAATGTTACTTAACTATTAGGAAAAATTTAGGAAAAATTTTGGTAGATCTATGTGTTAATGTGGGAAGATGCCCAACTCTCTTTACAAAATAAAGACAATAAGTGCAGGATAATATGTATAGTATAATTCAATTTTTTCATAGCAACTATTCACATGCTTTTATTTCTGAAAGGATATGTGAGAAACTGTTAAGTTACGTCTCAGGAGAGAGAATGAGGAGTGGTGAAGGGAGGCTAAGAAATTAATGTTACACCTTCTCTCCTTACAGTTTAATTGACCATTAGCATGATTATTTTCTTGAGACAGAGTCATATTTTGTCACCCTTGGTAGAGTTCCATGGTGTCATAGCTCATAGCAACCTCAAACTCTTGGGCTTAGGCAATTCTCTTGCCTTGACCTCCCAAGTAGCTGGAACTACAGGCCACTGGCACAACATCACCCTATTTTTAGAGACAGGTTCTTGCTCCCTATTAATTTTTTTACAGACCAATCCTGTTGCCCAGGCTGGAGTGTAGTGGTGCAATCACAGCACATTGCAGCCTTGAATTTCTGGAGTCAGCCGATCCTCCCACATCAGCCACCTGAGTAGCTGGGACTACAGGCTTATGCACCACACCCAGCTAATTTTTCTATTTTTGTGGAGAGATAGTAAGGTCTCTTCATGTTACCCAGGCTGTTCTTGAACTCCTGGGCTGGAGTGATCCTCTAGCTTTGGCCTCTCAAGTGCTGGGATTACAGGCACGAGTCACTGCACCCGACCCATGAAAATGTATTGAAACATGTATCATGTATACAGCCTGGCCTCATTTTTGCTTCCAAATGAAATTAACGTCAGATGAAACATTTTTCAAATGCTTAGAAATTGTTGACATAGTAGGATAACAGTTTTTCCTGTAAAAAAAATCAATTCACTATGAGGATGTGGATCAAGGCAGAATATTTTTAAAAACTATTTTTAAATGCTTTGGTAGGCCAGAATTATAAGCAATAATTCTAATTAAAAACGTGCCAATACAAGATATGCAGGGGTGACCTTTTCTAAGGTTTGTTGTAGAACTCATCTGATCCAAGTGTTTGTAAATTATGTAACATTTTTAAGTGGTCAGGAAAGGGAGGATTTTTGTGGTCAGAAAACTGGAAATGTCCTCTTTAACATATGACCCTGGCCAGTTGCATCTCAAATTACTATTGATCAAGTTACAGATGGCTGGCAAGCCAGGTGGTAGGGAAACCCAGAGTAAGGCCTGACAATCCTGCAATAAACAGCAGGCCACAAAGCCAATGACTATAATCATTAAAAACACTAACTTATGGGGTGGTGCCTGTGGCTCAAAGGAGTAGCTCACCAGCCCCATATGCTGGAGGTGGCAGGTTCAAACCCAGCCCCAGTCAAAAACTGCAGAAACAAACAAACAAAACCACCCCACTAACTTACTGAAGTCTTCAATATTCAAAATAAAGAAAAATTGTTTTGCAAAGCCAAAAGAAGTCATTTTAAAAGATTTTAACATATCCTCCTGATGACTTTAAGGAAAGCTAGAACATAGCTTTGGAAAGGAACCAAACTAGATCTCCAAACTAACAGCTTTATGATAATGATTGTAATTTCTTTTGGAGCAACATGCATCTCAAGTTTTTCAAGTTTCCAAATGTTTAAAAACATGCTCTAGGAATTTACTCCTGAGAATACATACCACTGAAATACAACTAGGAACCGGTAAATGGAAGCCCAAACTTTTATCTAGCTACTAACTTCAAATAGGTACACACCTGTAAAAATTTATGCAGGCGACATTAGTCTCAATTGGTTCATCTTACAGGAACTTTCAAAAAAAAAAATTCCAGACTGTTATAGTCGTGTATTTGGTTACATAGTTTGCTTTTTGTGTGGACAAACTCAGAGATGTAGGTATGTCCTTAAAGGAGCATTTTAATGGGACAGTGAACTGGAACCAAACCGGAGAAAAAAATAATCCTAATTTTGTTATTGTGGTTGTGAAGTATCAGAAAAGCACAGACCTAAAAAGCCTGGATAAAGCTAAAAGATTTCCTAGAAAGTAGAGCCTGAGGCCAAAATTAAGTGCTAAGATTTTATGAAGAGGCACAATGCCAAGGCGGCCAGGGTGAGGGAAAAAAGCAAAGATGAAAAGCAGAAATACAAGGTGGTTAATTATTGAGCTGAAAACAATTCCACAGGAAAAGATGGCTTCTAGAAAAGCCACGCAGAACCATCCATTCTGTAGCACCATACATGAAAGGAAGGGAGGGGAGTTAATACGTCTTCTCTACCCCTTCTGGTGAAAGTTTGCCTCATGCGGCTCTAACTCTTTCACTCCTCTGGGTAGAACACCAGACTCCCTCCAGTCAATTGCCGCGGAAGCAGAACTTTCTGTACTTGGGGCTGAGCCAGAGCATCCCACCATCAGAGCTCCTGTGTCAGGGAGACAGTGCAAAAGCCTGACCCCTCACCAGGGGGAGGACAGCTGAGACTATAGTCCACACCCAGCAAGGGGCTAAGGTGGGGGGGAGGCAGGGAGATAGGTGACGGGACCCCACAACTCTGAGGCGGCATATAAACTGGGGTCTGGCACAGCTGGGTTATTCCTAGTGCAGGTGTTCACTTGTTCTCCGAGGACCAGAAGAGGCCACCGAATTCTGAGATAACCTGATGTAGCTCAGATTTCATAAATTTTCCCCACCAACCTGTTCTTTAATTCCTCACTGACCCTTAGTTGCTAGTTTAAATTTCAACTTTTGAAGAAATTTTTTCTTGTAATTTGTAGCAAACTTCACCCGTTCAGAACCCACAGGAAGATGAATTTGGACACTGCATACATCACAGAACCACCCCTACTAACAAGATACGAACCCGCCCCTCATCACTCTCAGAAAGTTACCTACACTCCTGCATTCCCTTCTGTCCTTGTCCCACCCACTTCCCAGCAACTGCTTTCTATCACCACCACAGTTTGCTTTTTCTAGAATTTCACATCAAGGAGTCAGACACACTGCGGTCTTTGGATTCTTTTCCTTCACAGCATAATGTTTTTTAAAACCTTCCACGATGTTGCGTGTGCTCACGCCACGTTAACACTCGATTTATTTTGTTTTGAGATAACACGCGCTCTATTTTGGAGAACTTTCGAGTCCTCCCAACCATCTTGCTTCAGAGTGGAGAAAACTGAGGCAAGCGCAGGGCTTGACAGCGGGAGGAAACACCAGCCTGACTTCCACCAGTCCGGCAGTAGGGCTGAGGCGCCCGACACGCTCAAAACCCGACCTGTTAGCACCTGTTGCCAATGTTGAGCAAACAGATAGGACCAGACGAAGTGGCGAGACCCAGGCTCGGGCAGACACAGCCGCTCCACGCTCAGGCCGAGGAGGAAGATGAGGGCTCGGCGGGAATAAGGCCTAGATACCCGTGAGGCCAGACGCGCTTTTTCCCTCCGCAGCCCTAGCACAGCTGAGAGGCCCAGAACACTGACTCCCACGCGGAGAAGCCGCCGCGCGCCTCTAAGACCAACGCAGAGCCCGACGGCAACTACGCCAGTGTTTCCGAAGCCGTATCACCACGCGGCTATAGACGTTCACGGGGCCGCAGCACCCCAGTCGTTTCCCTCCGCGTCCCCGCGGGTATTTCCCTCCGCGCGCAGACGGCACTACTTCCCGCCCGCTCAGGCCGCCTGGGAGGCAACTTCTAGTCGTTCTCCACGCTCACTCAGGCAAAGACGGCGGGTGTAGGGCTCCCTACTGTGGGCGGCCCGTCTGAGCGGGAGGAAACGGCGCGGCGCGTTCTGTCCTGCCTGTCCTCCTCGTCACGGCAGTACTCGGGACGCTGTGCGGGCACGGGGGAAGCAAAACTGGCTGTGCCTCCCCGCCGGGCGTGGAAGGGGCAGCTTGAGTTTGCTCCAGCCCAGCTCGGCCGCAGAGAGACTTCCGAAGCGGCTTTGTCTGCCGACAGCGGGCTGTGGCGCTAACGGTCTCTCAGAATGGCCGCCGCTGCCTTCCCCACAGCAGGGAGAGAAAGGGAGAGCTTGCTTTGTTGGCACCATGATTTCGTTCAGATTTGGGCCTTAGCGCCAGCGGAAGAGAATTCTCTACCTTGCCTTACTCTATCTCCTTTAGGAAATTATTCTTCCTATCTTACACTACTCTGAATGTGGAACCAAGTTCTCTTTGGGTCTTCTGCTACACCCTCTGTTCTCCTTTCTCTCAGAAATAGGCTGAGGCTGAAGGTGGGGTCGGGGTTGCCTGTGGTGGGTGCTCCCTGCCGCCTCCTGGACAGACGCCTCAGACACGGGCTCTGACAGACCGGAGGGGGCTGAGGAGAGGGAGATGAAGAGCCACTGAAAATACCTGGTCAGAGAAGCGAGGAGGAAACCGAACCTAAGGAAGGGGACTTGAAGAGCAGGGAAGTTAGCTGCCCAGTGAACAACCTGCAGTGGCACCACATTTTGATAGTGCTGAAGTAAAGTCCAGGTTTAGAGCTACTTGTTATTCTATCGCCCACATTCTTCTATTTTCCTTCAGTAGCATTTCTTACCTCATGTGTTAGGTTTTCCGTGTTTATTGGCTTCTCTTCCCTTTTGAGAAACACCCGGGGGAGAAGGAGTTACTTTTATTCCCTGGAGGCTAACAAGTTTTATTTAAAGGCATTAAGACAAAAAAGGCCCGTGCTCCTAGGAAAACGTGGGTCTTCAAATCTCTTCCTTTCGAGGCAGTAATCCGTAAGGAGTAGGCAAGATGTAGACACGCATCATTCTGCTTTCTAAGAAAAAGAACCACTTCATTTCTAGGATGCTTCCTACTTTATTCTAGGGATTGATTTTTCTGAGGGGACCCCACCAAAAATCTGCGGAAGAAGCTTTTATTATTCCTCTGTGACCCTCCTCAGATGCATTCACGTTTCCAGCATCTGGGCTTTCTTTGTGTAAGAAGCCTACTGAACAAGACAAGGAGATTGGGGCATTGCAGAACACCTGTAAGATATTTGGAGACTTAGGCGGGGAGTGTTTCAGGTGAACCAAATCCTATAACCTGAAAACTTTCAAAATTGACTTCGCAGGGCGCTGTGGTGGTGGATCACTTCTGAGAGAAGTGAAAAGGCATACTTTACTTAGGAGTGAAGTGGAGCGTATTAGCGAACTCTTCTAAGAAATTACTCCTATCGCAATCTCCATTTCTTTAGAATTTTTGGTTAGGAAAAGGCTATCGCCAGGCTGGAAAATTTTAGAATGCCTGTCAGTATAATTAGGCAATTCTTCATAAAATTTAAGACTTTGAGTCATCTAGTAACTATAACATCCTGGTATGCAAATCTGGGAGGTACCCGTGAAGGTTATTTATTCACTAATAGTTGAGTATGCCTCATGTGTTAGGCATTTTTCTAAATGCTGTAGATACAACAATGAACAAAACTCAAAAATCCTTCTCTTTTATATTCCACTCCTAGGGCCTTTACACCCTCTTTTACTGTATCTTTATTTTCCCCTTTCATCTGCCACCACCTTCTTTGCTACTTGTACCCTTTCCTTCACCAATTTTTTCAAAACTTGGCTTCATTTGTCCCCCCTAGCCAGAAAATGAACATACCAAATACGAGATTTTTAAAATCAAGTTCTTACCAGAACCTAAATTCTTTTTATGACTAATTTTTTAAAAATCTAAATAATAGCTTCAGTTGGCCGTTTAAATGAAGATAATTACTGTCTAACCCACCTTTACCCTCTGTGAGACAGTTTCACAAGATTTTTGCTTGGCCATAACCAATTCTATAGTAGCATACAAAAACAATGTGGAGATAGCAAAATTAAACACATTAAAAAGAGATGTCTCTTCGGGATGCCTTAACAAAGGCATAAACAGTTTTAGTTCAGAATCTTAGAATGACAGAGTTCTAGTGTGTACAACATTGTTTCAGAAGGAATTTTCAAGCCTCATTTGGAAACTACTAGTTCTCTCTCAACTTTCATTCAGTCACTGTCCCAAATGTTCCCAGAAGGTTATGACCTAACAGTAATTCTTCCCTTCCCCATTTCCAACTTGCTTAAACATTCTTCAGAACTACCCTTCCCTTCTCATTCTTAGCCTAAACCAAGGAAGCAAGCTGACCTTCTCTCCCCCTAAATTGCTTAAGCCTGGAGTCAGAGCTGGAATACCCCACATGATAGTGATTCTCCATACTGGCATACTAGAATCCTTGTGGGAGGCTTTTAAGACAATCTCTGGGCAGTGGTGGGCACCTGTGGTCCTAGCTACTTGGGAGGCTGAGAATCACTTGAGCCCAGGAGTTTGAGGCTGCAGTGAGCTGTGACCACTTCACTTGAGAGTAAGACCCTGTCTCTTAAAAAATTTCCTGACCTACTGGTGGATTAAATTAGGATATATAGAGTTAGAGTCCCAGCACTCTTATTTATTTATTTTGGCCAGAGTGGGTTTGAACCCACACCGCCAGTATGTGGGGCCAGCACCCAACTCCTTTGAGCCCCAGCACTTTTATTTTTATAAAGCTTACTGGATGATTCTCATTAACAGCCAGTTTGAGAAACTGCATTCAATGGGCAACTCAAGTATCCAAGGCAGTGCTGAAGGGCATGTTAAACATTACTAAGCCCTAACCCCTGAGTTTGATTCCATAGATTTTGAGGTAGAGCCTTCAGATTAGTATTCTAGTAAGTTTACAGGTGATGCTACTTACTGCTGCCTCAAGGATCATCTTTTGTGAACCACACTGTTCTAGGATACCAAAAACAGGGACATCAAGAAAAAATTACAAACTTGAAAATATTTTATTTACTTTAAATAAAGCTTTGAAATAAAATACGGCAAATCAGAAACTTGGGCTTTTTTACTATTTTATGGTTTAGTATAACTTATTTAAATTTGTATTTGGGGATAGTCATGGGACTACCATAATTCTTTTGTAGGGATGGCTTCTAAAAGTCTTAAGCCTGTGCATTTCTTTATAAACCTTAGCCTTCCCCCCTCCATAAGGATGTTTCTCTCACCCAAATTTTGTCTGACTAAAACAAGTCTTACATTAGCCACAACAAAATATTTGTGGAGAATAAAAAAAACAGCAAGAAAGAGGTCGTGAACAAAAACCCATAAGGGAGGAAGTGTTTCTTTTCCAGGTGATGGGCAAATGTATCTTTACATGTTCAAGCCTATGACAGAACTTGACACATGAGGGCATGCAAATATTGCAGAGAACATGTCAAAATTATGGAAATGAAAACTTTTTCTTTTGAATAACTTACCCATTTGTCTTTGCAATTTATGCACTCTACCAGCCCATGAGATCTATTTTACATAGAGAAAAATCAACTGCAGGAAGCTTTCCAAACTTCAGAACGATAAGAATTTTGCCTTCTAAACTCTGCGTTCTTTCATCTAGATTCTAGAACATGCTGTAATTCAAATCCAAGAACAATGGACCTGAAAAGAGGGAAATGATTTGATATTTTTTATACCTGTAAAGTGAAATGTAAAACTCCACAGTTTAAGTCCATGAAACACTAATAATGTAGTTAGAATTTAGATGCAATTTATGATACCCAAGGGAAGAATAATGTGAAAAAAGAGAAATAGAAAAGATTTAAGGTAAAATATCTGTGTAGTTTAGTAGTCCTAGAGTTTAGAAATTCTGTTGGACTTTGAAGATAGGGCAAAAGATTCATTGTTTCATTTAACTGCTGTTCTATTACCAGCCACCCCCACATTTAGTGGCTTAAAGAGCATTTTATTTGCTTATGATTCTTTGGGTTAATAATTCAGGCTGGTGGCAGTGAGGATACCTCTTCTCTGCTCTGTGTAGCCTTGACTAGAGTGCCTCAGCTGGGCTAGAGAATCCAAATGGCCTCATCCACATGTTTCAGGCTTAGTACTTTTGGGTGGGGCACCTCAGCTGCCTCCTCTCCACATGGTCTTGATTGAGTTGTCTGGCTTGAGCATTTTTGTGGGGCAGTTATCTAAGGAGGTGAAAGGGACCACACAGCATTGCTTTATTGTTTTCTGTTGCTCAAAGCAAATCAGAGAGCCAGCCCAGATTCAAGAAGTTGGGAAATAGATTGTACGCTTGATGGGAGAATGGCACATTGCAAAAGGGATGTGATTAGGCTCAGTGAAAGAAGCCAGACCCAAAAGAGTACATTCTATATCATTCTACTTATAGGAAATTCTAGAAAAGGCAAACTATTCTATAATGACAGAGTATCACTGGATCCCTGGGTCAGGGATCACCAGCAGAAGGGCATGAGGGAGCTTTTTGGCATGATAGAAATGTTCTGTATCTTATAATGGTGGTATGTACACCAGTATATACATCTGCAAAAGGTGCATATTTTATTCTAATAGGTAAAGTGTACCTTTTAAAGAGGCAGGAAATAGGGGGAGGAATTGTGACTTTCTTTGAAAATCTGTACATAAAAACTTAGATCTGAAGAGACCTTAGAAGATCTCTGGTCCAGTGTCTTTATATTGTACAGATAAGGGAGGCCCAGGAATAGGAACTTGTCTGCTAGTTGTGATGACTAGGATTGGGACTGACTCCTTAACACAGGCTTCCTGTCACTTCTCCCACATCCTCTAACAGGATCAGAGAAAAGGATGCCCTGGGCCTGTGTCTCCCAAGACTGACCTAGATATGAGCATGCCTGGAAATTAGGGCTGAACCACATAAGGTGTCAATGTCTTTTTGCACTACAGAAGCTTCCAGGAGTCAGTACAAAAAGTCAAGAGCAGAAATTTCTGTGCTCTGTTCCTAGTTCTGAGAGATTATGGACAAGTTCCCTTAACTACTGAGTTGGTATCTATAATAAAGGTGAATGAAACACTGTTTATAAATAGAATATAACACCCTGCGGAAAAGAGCAGCTTTGCCACAGCCACCTGTTGACAGTGCTATCTTGGGTTTCCTAGGAGGTTATTAGTGGGAAAGAACAAGGAAGGAGGGCATGACTGTGGAACCATTATTAATTAGGTTTTACTAAATTCACCTTTCAGGCTTGTGAGAATTGTTAACTTTTTAAATGTGTTGAAAGAGTTGAAAATAAGTCTTGCAACCCATAGTAGAATTTGAAAAAGTGAATACAGTCCACTCTTCTTAGCATACTTTTTCACTAAGAAAAGAATGACTTTGAACCTTGTCCAAAGTCTCTCAGACATTTATCACGTGTATTCAACTCCTTTGAACGTCAAAGCGGCTTTAAAAAAAAACATCTACCAGAGATGGAAGAATGCTGTCAGCTGAAATGATTTGCTGCTGGTACAACTGAGAGAAATACCCTACTGATCTGTGGGAATTACCCAGAGAACAATGGGCTTGAACTGTGGATGGAATCTGAACTTTTTTGCTAACACAGTCACATTTGAAAAATGAATGATTTAGCAGGGAAAGTTTTTTTAAAAAGAATATTACTGATTTCTGAAGCTTAGGTTTTCTTTCATTTTAGTCTTCAATTGTTACTTCAGCTTTCTAATGCCTATATCTTAAAAATTATCATGTAATCAGCATTTTATTAAATGAGAGAAGGGACACTGATTTAGGAGATGTTACATCTGTCTCATAGCTGCAAGCTGGGATAAGCCTGTTCTTTCACAAACATGAAATGCAGTTGCAGAGTAACTCTACCAGTCTGTAACACTAATGCCCGGTGGAAAGTGGTGCAATTATGGACATAATTCAAGACAAAGAAATCTACTGTTTGCATTACCACAGTTGGTTAGTGCTTTGATACTGAATGGATTCACCTTGCTTTAAATTGGGCTAAAGAGGAAAAACTATGAAACATAAGAGAATTGGTATGGGGATCTCAGATGGTTCAATGATACTAGTCTGTCAGAAGGTCTCAACCAAAGATCTTTAAAAAGTTCCATTTTCACACTCAGGGCTGCCATGTCTGGAAATATCCAGACTACCCAACATGTTGATGGTAGTCCTCACTCATGCAGCCTTTACTTGGGTGAGGTTTTTTCCCTGGGAAACCCAGGGGAAAAATTGGGAACCCAGTACAGATCACCAGTGTTACCAGGGAGACACAGGAGCCCAGCATGAAATAAGGCTCATGAGACAGATGAACCAAGACCTCTAGGTCTTCTATATCCCTGCCTACTTGGCCCCCACTTATCACCAATTCCTCTGGTATAAATGGTTTTAGTCACCTATTTATCACATTGGACGATCCCCAGCATAGGAGTTGGCCAGACACACAACACCTAACACTGGACTGATGAGATTGACCACAGTTTTAGTCACACAAGAGCAGGTAATGGTTAATACTCAGGAACAAAATGAAAGAGTAGGTTTTGCAGAAACAAGAGTGGGGTGCTTGTGCTTCCCTTAGAACAGAGGTTCTCAACCTGTGTGTCATGGCATTAGGAATGTTGAGGACCACTGCCTTAGAAGGATACGATTGGCTTGAGTTCCCTGGGCTGGCAGGACCTGAAACCTGCTACTCAGGGATAAGCAAGAACAATGCCTGTTCCATTTGAGGAGAGGGTTACTTGGCTCAGGCATTTTAACTGCTGGAGCAGAGGGGGATGAGAACTTTCAGTTTTAGTCCATTTGAGGTCCTCCCAGTTTTTCCTAGATGTTTTCCCAGAGGCAAACATATTAGACCTTGCACAATAATAGCAAAGTCAGGACAACATTTTTAGACCACCATAAACTATATTCTCTTATAAGTGGGAGGAAAAAATAGAGTGAGGAGGATGCAGGCCAACACTTTCACTACATAATGTTTTCAATTAATCACAAAGCAAATGTTTACTGAATATTTTCATATGCCAGCACTTAAGAGTAGGCCCAGAGACTTAAAGTTGAGTGAACAACGATCCCTATTTGGAAGGAGTCAAAAAGACATGTAGGACATGAGAAGGGGGGATGGGTGCAGGAACTAAGATGTGTGCATGTGTTCGAGCACAGTGATGGGTAGCAGTTCATCCAGCCTGAGCACAGTGAAATGCTTCACAGGGACAAGTGACAGTGGCCCCTGAGCTGGGCTTAAATGAGTAGGAGTTTGCGGGCTAGAGAAAGGGAAGGATGGGCTCATTTCAGATCAGCCTAGGGTACTTTGGGAATATCGTCCCAGGAGCTTTCTGCGTCTCACTTTTTCCACTCCTTTTCCTGCTGGTTTGGTCCTTTTTCCCCTAGGCATTTTATATTTGCAGAATCAAATGCTGCCCTTATATTAATCAGGGTCATTGTCGGTGGGGGTGATGGAATAAGCCAGCAGGGAGAGGTAAGAGGAGTATGCCTAGGGAGCTGAGGAATAAATTTCACTCACCTGATCATCTTACCAAAGGCTGCCTTTGAATGCGTGTGTAAAACGTGCCAATCACTGGATATTTCAGTCTCAGAACAGACCAGCTAGGCACTGCCCAAAGCTTTGTTGGCGTACTCAGATTCCCTAACCACTTATCTCCCATGCTCATTCTCTGCTGCTCTTGGACTCTTCTCTGTGTACACTGTTCTTCCTCCCATTGGCCAAGATAACTTTCTGAAAGCCATAAACTTATCTAGAGACTGAGGAGGCAGGAGCTAAGCCACTTTTCCTAGAGAAGAAAAATAGGGGAGAAGGAGTTTAAGATACTTCTAGCTGGTTCAGAGGCCCTGTCATCAACATTACTACCTTTGACAAATAGATCTTTAAGCTGTATTTTCTTACATGATTTTCTGCATTTATATTTCCCTAGCTGGAAATTGCCTTCCCTCCCTCTCTCCCTATGTTCTCATCGGGAAAACTCATGCTCATCTCCCAAAGCCTAGTTCAAAAGTCACCTCCTTAGTGAAGCCTCCCTTGACTCTCAGTCAAGTTAGTTCCTACCCCTCAGAGCTTTTTTTTTTTTTTTTTTTAGACCAAGTCTAAGTTGCCCTCGATACAGTGCTTTGGCATCACAGCTCACAGCAACTTCAAACTCTTGGGCTTAACCTATTCTCTTGCCTCAGCCTCCCAAGTAGCTGGGACTACAGGTGCCCGCCACAACACTTGACTACTTTTTTTTTTTTTTGAGACAGAGCCTCAAGCTGTCACCGTGGGTAGAGTGCTGTTGCATCACAGCTCACAGCAACCTCCAACTCCTGGACTCAAGCAATTCTCCTGCCTTCACCTCCCAAGCAGCTGGGACTACAGGCACCTGCCACAACGCCCGGCTATTTTTTAGTTGCAGCCGTTGTTTGGCGGGCCTGGGCTGGATTCAAACCTGCCAGCTCAGGTGTATGTGACTGGTGCCTTAGCCGCTTGAGCCACAGGTGCCGCAGAGCTGCCCGGCTATTTTTTGAGCTGCAGTTCTCATTGTTGTTTAGCTGGCCTGGGCCAGGTTCGAACCCACCACCGTCAGCGTATGTGGCTGGCGCTATAATCTCTATGCTACAGGCACTGAGCCAGGGCTTTTTTTTCTTTTTTAGCAATTATTTTAAACTTCAACACCACAAACACATTGATTATAATTCTGTGTATTTCCCACAGCTTTATCTAAGTTCCTGAGATATTTTTGTTTCCATAGCAACTTGCAGTGTCAGACAGGTATTCAGTAGGTGTTTGGTAAAAGTTGAATGAATAAAACAAAAGCCAAAGAAAAATCTTCCATATGGATCAAGCTTCCAACCACCAATGTACAGAAAATAAGAGTACAGAAAAAGATGTCCAAGCCACCCTAAAATACAATCAGCAAAATCCTGATTGTATTTTGGTGGGGGAATTATCTTTAGGATAAACAAGCCAATTTTTTGAAAAATAAATTACAAGCAAGAAAAGAGATGCAAGAGGGTCTATGATTATAACAAGGCTTATAATTGCAAAGCATTTTATCTGGATCTTGATAATTTTTTAAATTATGACATGAGATAATTGGAAACTTGAACATTGGATATTTAAAGACAATAGGACTATTGTTTCAGGTAATAATGGTGTTATGTTTAGACAAGAAAGTCATATTTTAGAATTGAATACTGTAATGTTTACAGGTGAAATATAACATCTAGAATTTGCTTCAAAATGAGGAGGAGGAGGTGGGTGAGAATGTAAATGAGGCAGGGTTAGTCCTGGGGTTGGTGATTGTTGCCGCTGAGTGATACATAAAGCATTACTATATTCATATTTTTACGTATGTTTGAAATTTTATGTTTAAACATTTCGAAGATCATTTTCACCTATAGTAACTATTTTAACAATAGAATTAAAATTATTTCTCACCTCAATGTGAAACAGTTTCATTTTATGGCTATGTATGATTTTTGAGAATGTTTTTGTACTAAAATATCCCCAAAGGGACATCATTGGCAAAAATAAAGCCAGTTAGAAACACATCTGTTTTTCCAAGTGATGTATTATATGCTCTATTACGCACGTAGTAAGCTACTCTTATTTTAATATATTATCGGTTTCAGGCAGTTCTCAGGTGCAAAGTAAATTTTGGAAAAATGGTTTCTAAGCATTATCACCAACAACATTAGCAATAAGAGGATTCTGAAGTTCATTCACTCCACAAAGTCCAAAGTTCTGTAAATTAAACAGTGAGTTTCCAACGGTGCTTATCGGTGTGGTTAAACAAGGTGTGGTGGTACTGACTTGGGCAATGCTTTTGGAGGGGAAAATAAAGCTTCATTGAATCAGTTTGCACAATATTGGTCACATGGAAAAAGCATTTCCATGTATTTTTTATGACAAATATTTCCAAAACCTAAAGATTGCATATCAAAACTTATATTTTGTCAGACTTGTCTAACAGAATCTGAGGATGTGGGCTTATTACCCTGCCTTCCTCGTCCCTCCAAAAATATGAACACTGAGCTGGGCACGGTGGCTTGTGCCTGTAATCCTAGCACTCTGGGAGGCAAGGCAGAGTGGATCACTTGAGCTCATGGATTTGAGACCAGCCTGAGCAAAAATGAGACTCTGTCTCTACTAAAAATGAAAAACGGAGGTAAGAGGATCACTTGAGGTGATCCAAGAGTTTGAGGTTTCTGGGAGCTATGATGTCATGGCACTCTACCCAGAGTGACAGAGTGAGACTCTGTCTCAAAACAAAAACACTGAATCAAATGGGCCTTGGAACTGATGGTTGTCACTAGATGTATGGGCTTAATTAACATGGCAATGTTATATGTAAAAGTTTTAAATGTATCAGAGTTTAAGGTACTTTGTGTGCTGCTATATAATGGCTACTGTGTCAGCTGACAGGTTAATATTGCTTCATTTAGTTCTCCCAATAGATAAAATTTTTACTGTAGTATTCTCACTGTGCAGATGAGGAAAGTAAGGGTCAGAGAAAATAGGGAACTTGCCCAAGGTCACACAGTTCTTAAGTAGGAGGTGAGTCAAACACCATTACCCTACTTCATATACTTTCTTCCTTGTATCCTATATGTTTCATTTTCTCCTGGAGATTGTGAGCTCCTTCAGAACACTCTTCCATTAATCTTTGGGGCCTTCACAGCTCCTTAACTCAAGTGGACATATAATAAACATTTGTTAGATAATAGCAAATCATTCAAGTGTCAATGTTACACAGCTGTAACTTCCTTTAGGAGTTGAAGGCTCTTTGGCAAGATTTTCCAAGCCCACCTTTGGGACTATGTGATTATCTTATTAATAATGGTTATTATTTCTTAACCATTTAAGAAAAAATGTTTGAGAACACATCTGGAGGCTTAAAAGTGCATAAATAAGTGGGAAAAGAAACTATTCCCAAGCCTGGGGTGAAGGTTGAGAAAAATTGAGATTTAAATTTGGAAAATGGCAAATCAACTAGAAAGGTTGTTGCAGTTTGGATTTCACTATGTGGTCTTGATACAGAACAAGTGGAGTAACTAATAAACTGCAGAAGAAAATTTCTAGAATACTGGAATCAAGTCAAAATACCTGATGGTTCTAGAAGGTGGAATTTTCAGAGACAAACACAGACCACCACCTGCACCCCATTTTCCAGTCCATGGGTGATTTCTTGACTGCCCATTTCTATAAAGACCATTTTCCTGACATGGCCTTGTCCATGGAGTGACGGCAACCTCACCAGGAATGAGGCTCTTGACTCAGGTACCCAGTAATTTGATAGGTGAGATGTTGAAAAACAGCTAATAATATTGTCTACCATTTGTTGCATGCCCAATAGATGCCAAATGCAGAACTAAGAACTGCATACAAGTTGTCTAATTTAATCCTCCCAGAACCAAATGAAGAAACTGAGGGTCAAAGGAGGTATAATTTTGTAGCTAGGTCTTTCTATTGAACTCTAACGCCTAGGCATGTTCTCACAGGAGTTATGCTAGATGAGAATGGCCAATAGTATTAGGAGAGTGGGTTTGTATTTATTAATGAGCTCTTACGACAGAAGTTTGTAAGCATTTAGAATGTTATTGAGGAGCCACAATTTAGAAACATCTAGAGAAAACTACGAAGGTGACAGAGGCCCATGAATAGAGGACTACGGGCCCAATACTCCCAAGAATTTCTTTAACAGAAATTTAGCATTTAGTAGTCAGGTTAAAACCCAAAAGTAAACCAGAAGAATGAGTCTAAATTTTCGATAAACACTTTCATAGAGGCGTGAGAAGGTGAAACTACTGGAATTTGTCCCCCTTTTTCTTGCACCTGTTCCTATATGTCTAGACCGCAGCATTACCTGGCCTCAGTCCCTTGCTGTTCCAGTCTGAGGTGTCCAGCCCAGGTTCCAGAATCACCTCTCCAAAACACTGATGTTCCCACTTCTTTTAGGGCAGAAGTTGGGTTCCTGACAAGTATTCCAATATGGGAGCTGCTAAGTAAATACACTCAAACTGCTTCCCGGATCACAAAGTTCCCATTGTCAAGGGAGCAAGAACCAGGGCCATCTTCATTCGTGATCTTTTCCATTTCCTAAGGAGTTCAGTCATGGAATGCAGGAAAGTGGTGTGGGAGACAGTGGCTCTGTGGTCATGCCCGGTGGGTCCCTGTCTCATTTCTGCTGCAGACTGAGACCTGGCCTGGTGTAATGGCTTTTCCAATAGCATGCTTTGTAAAGTCCTTAATTTTTGCCATGTTCAGCGGGAGAAGGAATATATAACATCAAGGGTTCGTGAGGATGTTAAGCAACTGGTCTGACCATGCTCTGCTGATGGAGGTGTAAACTAGGACAATCACTTTGAAAAACTGTGTGGTAGGATCTACTAAAGCTGAACATGTACCCCAAGGCCCAGCACTTCTATCTCTAAGTAGGTGTATTGCTACTATGTATTTAGCAACACTATTCATATTAACTTCAAATTAGAAACAATGTCCATAGTAGAGTGGATAAATTGTAGTATATTTATACAGTAGGGCACTACACAATGATACAAACTACTACCTGTAATAACATACATGAATCTTACAATGTTGAGCAAAGGAAGCCAGGCACAAGAGTCCATACTATTGTTCTATTTATATAAAATTAAGATATTTCTATTAAAATATAAACAAATTGTAACGGTAAACTCACTTATAGTGTCAGAAATCAGGATCATAGTTATGGGGGCATGGTGGGATTCTGGAGTACTGGTAATATTCTGTTTTTAGATAAAGTTTGAAAATTCAACAAGCTGTGTACATGATTGTGCACACTTTTCTGTGCACAAGCTGTGCCCACTTTTCTGTGTGTACATTTAATACACTTTACAAAAAAAGTGAGACCTTGGAAACATCTCTATTAAGAATGTTTTTAAATGAGTTAACCCTGACCTTATTTCTTTACTAGAAGTATTAAATTTTGAGCTCTTATAATATTTACAATATACAATCATGATACTTTATTAGAAAGTCTCAATTTTTGTGTAAGACAATACTTGTAGGTTTAGAACAAAGCCCATTTGCTAGTGTTCTTATAAGAAGTGTTTAGTAAGATACAAGAGTTTCATTTATCCTGAAACTACTTATAGCATGTCTGCTTCTTTAGAACAAAATTGGTGATATTTTCAGGAATAGTAAATAGGATATGTTTTAAATGCCAAAACCGGATCATTTCTAATTCATCAGCTTGCTAATGAAATAAAAAATGGGTATCTCAGTGCAGACAGCTATAACAGGATATTACAGGCTGGGTGGCTTATAAAACAGTAGAAACTTTTCTTCATATTTTTAGTGACTGGGTCTTGCTATGTTGTCCGGGCTGGTTTCTAATTTCTGGGCTCAAGCCATCCTGTGGCCTCAACCTGAGCAGCTGGAATTACAGGAACATGCTACCACACGCAGAAATTTCTCACAGTTCTGAAGGATGGAAGTCTAAGATCAGGGTGTCAGCATGGTTGGGTTCTGGGGAAGGCCCTCTGCCAGGTTGCAGATGTGTAATTGCTCATTGTGTCCTTACATGATGTTCCTTGGGTGATTCTAATGAGCTGTGACAGGATGAGGGCCACTAGTCTGGGACCTGGCGTCTTAGCATCACTACACAGCCCATGACACACACCTGAGCAGAAGGCACATCTGAGTTCTTATGACTTTTCTCCCATTGGGAACAAACTCTTTAAAGGAATAGCCAACTGAGGGAGAAGTTTAGTGAATGAAGAAATGACAACTGGATGGACACTTAGCTTGTTGCAAGGCCTCAGGCAGGTGACGGTTTTTTTTTTTTTTTCATTCTAAGCCCAAAGAGGTGACAGTTTCTTCTTCTGCAAAGCAAAAGATTTGAAATAAATGATTTCTTGGTTCCTTCCAGTGGTATGAGTCTATGAAATCAATATATTAAACCATGGATTATTTATGAGTGGGTGATCCACAGAAAATATCTAATCTGAAGACCAGTTTCCTTCAGCCAACTTTCTTACCAATGAATGCTCAAGGAATGCACATCAGTTTTATTTTTGCCCTAAGCAGAACGTAATGAGGAAGGAAGAAATCATGTATATAAATGTGAAAATCACTCAAGATAAATGATTTGGAGGAATTATCTGTTGTTTTGAATTACCCACATCACTGCCCCCCTCCCAATAGCATTGATAATTGAAAGTTGCCTGTAGTCTGCAGACAGCTGAGAGATCCATGTTGTCAGAAACCCTATGGCTGGGTGCCAAATAACAACCTGATTAATTATCCATTTCATTTGTTCCATCCCACTACTTCATACTCTTCCCTCACCAGAGTGGTGCCTAGTTTCAGCAGCATAGAGAACAGTTAAGTCCCTAAAATGAATAGTCCCTGTTTCCTGAGGCAGAAAATATACCAGAAACTTTTTCATCCTCAGGTCCTTTATTTGCTACTTGGTTGGCCATGCCTAAGATAATAACGAAATTAAAGAGGGTCTATCTAGTCACACTGGCTTCCCATGTGGAGGGTTTTGGCAATTGCTCTCTTCACTCAGATGTATGTGGAAGTTTCCCAAAATATCCTTATCAGACTCCCAGATGAGAAAAACAAAATGTATAATGGCCGAGAGGTTAAACTTTCTCTCCAGTGGCTTTATAGTGCCTGGCTTAAGCTAGTTATCATGTTCAGCATTTTATTTTGGAGTGTCATACAGAATTCGGATGGTCTTTACTAAAGTCAGTTTTTAAATGAAGAGTATTACATTATCATTGAAGCGGAACAACAGACAGGATTCCCCAGGCAGAATCAATCACCCAGCCCGTCTTCTTCTGGACTATGTCACCTGAAGAAATGGCCCTGGCAATGCTGAAGAGCCCACAGCTCAGTGATCTCACTCAACACAGTCTGTCATTCCCTGAGAGGGAATATCCTGGGTTTCCCACACTCCTTGGCTGAGTGCAGGCCCTCCATGGGTGGCCTCTAGACAACCCCAGGAAGAGGGATGGTCTGACTCACCACCGTAATCTTTCTCATCATCCTTGCTTCTGGTAGAGTCGGTCAGACTTCAGGCATCTATCTGCTCCAGCTGAGGCCTGGCTTCAGCTCAGTCGTGGTGATTATTGCTCTGAGAATTACGTAAATTTCAAACAAATCTTTTAAGAGTAGGGTCCTATCCTGGAGGCAGCTAGAGGGAGAGAAATTCCCTCTTAGAACTTGGCCTTTGATGTCAGCAATCTTGCTCTGAGCTTTTCATGAATACAGTTGTAAATTGATTTGGGGTTTGTCCTAATGGGCTGAAAAACACAGCTTTCCTGTGTGGTGTGGCTCAGTGAAGCCACTATTTTACAACCACTGGAGCTCCTCAAAGAGCTACCCTCTCTGGAATCGTTACAGATACTTCCTGAGGTCAATGAAAAGCTGAGCTTGTGTTTCTATTAGAAAAGGCGAGTTCTCAGATACTTTGACACTGATTAGGCATAGGTTTGTGCCTAAACCATACAAATGGATTACTTTGGTATCTAAGCAATATAAGACTATATGTGTCGATAGATAGTTTATTAACTTGTCTTAATGCCTTTCTTCCAAAGAATTTAGCCTTTAGAAAGCACATTGATTTTTAAATAATATAGCTCTATTAAAGAACTCTGACCTAGTCTGAAATGATTTCACTCATCTGCAAATGCCAGAGATTTACTGGGGTGTAAAATATCAAATTGATATTCTCTTCAATCTCTTCACTAAATTATAACTTTATCTGTTGCTCTAAGAATACTTGTAAGCTATGGAGACTAATTTAATTTTACTGGTTATTGAAGGAATGTAAACTGAAACTAGATGATTTTTTTACCCATCAAATAGTCAAGGAAATGAATATTGCCACACATGGCTGGTATGACATCAGAAACATCCTAACACAATTATGTTTAGGAGGAATAGTGTTGTGTACAAAGTAACTTCCACACCACTTCAATTTATAATTAAAAAATGTTGCTGGGTTCAGTGACTCATGCTTATAATTCTGACACTTTGGATGGCTGAGGTGGAAGGATTGCTGGAGCTCAAGCTTTCAAGATCAACCTGAGCAACATAGCAAGACCCTGTCTCCACACAAAATAGAAAAATTAGCCAGGCATAGTGGCATGTGCCTACAATTGCAGCTACCTGGGAGGTTCAGGCAGCAGGATTGCTTGCGCCCCAAGAGTGTGAGGTTGCAGTGAACTATGATGGCACTGCTGCACACTAGCTGAAGCAACAGAGAGACTGTTTCCTCTCTCCTCCCCCTAAAAAGTTGGGAAAAACCTAAATGGTCTGATTACAAGGGAATGGTTGAATGTTTTACCTTTTTTTAAAATGGCTCTAATGAACACAGTGAAAATGTTTGTTTAGCTAAGACAAAAGGAGGGCCTAGTATAGGCTACAGACTACAACAGCAAATAGTCTTTAAAAAAAAATCTATAAAATGTTTCTGGTGACACTGCTGCCTCCAGTGACTGACTCGGCACCTTTAAGACGCAGCCCTGGAATTTGAGGCAATTCCCAGCTGTGCCCCTCCTCTCCTTCCCTGCACTAATTCCATCAGGCCAGACTGCTGTCTAGGGCATCCTGCCTCCTGGCCTTTGCCTGTGCTTTTTGTCTTACTCAGATGATAATTTTCCCTATATCAGAACATCCACCAGTCCTCCTTGACAAGTATTTTCTATGCCATATAGTTGATCACTTAAGGACATAACTTTCTTGTCTGATTTTTTTCACGTCCTTTCATTTTAAAAATTATCCAGGGCAGGTTTCACACACTCAACAAGATGAAGTCTCCTAGGAGCATGTGATTATTTATGTGCTTACTAAATATATTTCCTGAATAACCAAAGAATTACAGCTATGCAGCTCTCTCACTGCAGACCCCAGGGAACTTTGCAAACAGTGAGGGCTTCATGACCTGGTCAAAAGTGGAACAAACTTGTGACAAATCTTAACTCACGTTGAATGACAAACTAATGTTATGTTAGTGGCTTAGATGAGTTTGCTGGCCTCGGTAGTAGCAGAACCAGCAATCTTGTGAAAGAGCTTGGAAGTGATGCAGCTCCCTTCTGAGCATGCATTTGGGGTTATTGCCCAAATTCTCCAGGTTTTGCTCAACCTTGGTGCTCAGTGGTTACAGACTAGAGCCTGCCTCATGAGGAAAAGCACAAGATTAGTGGAAAGCTAAATACAGCAAGTGTCTATCAGGCAGTCAAGATAACACATAATGAAAATAAAAATACTATGTAAATCTTCCATGCTTAGAAACATGGGGCAGGAGCTGAGCAAGGTCATGATAACTACACAATGTCTCTCCGTATCATTTCTAACAATGCAAAATTAATTTACATTTAATATGGGTGGGTTGGCTATTTTAAAATGTATTTGATATTACTAAGGAAAGTGAAATTGAATATTAATGTGGTTCATAAGCATATTCAGCTGAGGTTTATTTCTGAAAATGCTTTGTGTAAATCACAGTACTTTATCACTGAAATTGCCAGGTTTTGTGATATAAAAATATTAGATTCATAATTAAAATGCTGTTAATACCACCACAGCATTTTCCCCAAGCAGACACTGTAAAAAAAAACTTAGACAGTTTCAAGGATGAGTGAGCTCCTTTTAGAAGAGATTCTTCTCTATACAAGCTTTACTTATTAATAATATATGGTTAATCTAGGGAAAAATAAAGCATTATCAGAATGAGCAGTAATGAGGGCTAAGAGCTCAAAACTGGAAAACAGTCATCACCTTGACCAAATTGCAAAATAGTCTCTCCATACTACCCACAAAAGCAGCACTGATGTCTAAGGCTCATCAATGTCAGAGTAATCCTAGCAAATACATACACAAAGATATAATGAAGAAAAAAATTTTTAAAGGTTCTAGTATGATCAGAATAGCTCACCCTGTGCTCTACTCTTTGGTGTAGGCAGAGATGAGGAAGGATGGCCTCTACTTGCCTTCTGCAGGGCTCTGGCTTGTCATAACTGGCCAAGCTCAGGGAAGCTAGGCTTACAAGCAGGGTGGACCTTTGTGGGCAGGGCCGTGGGAAGGAGCTAGGGGATAGTCTTACCCCAATGCATTTGCCCTCTACCAAAAAGATGGTCAAAAAATAAAAATGTTTTGGGGTACGCTGCTCTTGGATAACGATAGCATATTCCACATGTAAAATTAAGCACTCACCTAGATACTTCTAAACCTAAAAGAGACCAGACATGTGGGCTTATGGAAAACTAGGCATTTGAACCTTACAGGCTCATAATATCCTCACATTCTCGTGTATCCTGTTTTGCTGCCCACCTTTGGTTTCATTTTCATGAAAATCCACACTGGTAAAATGGAATTGACTAGAGCAGAAGCACCCAGCCTTTTGCTGCCATAAACTCTTTGTTACTTCTGATCCCTATTGTAGGAGAAAGGGAGTGATAACTGACAAGTTTTCCTCTTTTAGTACATATCAAAACATCTGACTAGCAAAAGGGATAAGTATTGCGCCAAAGAGCTAGTATACTTATAGCCAAAGACCAAGGCTCATGGTAGTTTTGTTTTCCTTGAGACAAGGTCTCATTCTGTCATCTGAGCTGGAGTGCAATGATACAATCACAACTCACTTGCAGCCTTGACCTTCTGGGCTCAAGTGAACCTCCGGCTTTAGCCTCCCAAGTAGTTGGGACTTATAAGTGTCCCACCACATCTTACTATTTAAAAAAATTTTTTGTTTTGTAGAGAGATGGTCTCATTAAGTTCCCTAGGCTGTTCTTGAACTCCTGGGCTCAAGCGATCCTCCTGCCTCAGCCTCCCAAAGTGCAGAGATCATTGGCGTGAGCTGCCACCCCCAGCCAGCTCATGGCATTTTTATTAGACAAGGCAATTCTTACAATAGGCCCACCTCTGATTTCTTCTGGACTTTCTGAAGTATTTAGTTTCAGGACTCCTTTTACTGTCAGGAAGATTCTTAACAAGCCAGGGCTTGTTCTCTTGGCCAGAACAAAATCTGAAAGAGAGGCTGGAGCAGACTGGTGTTGATGCTGGGGTCAGACAGCAGTGTTGGGCCCAGGATTTTATACTTTCCAGAAGTGGAGCTGGAAGAAAATTCCCATGGGGCTGAGCATATCTTTTGCAGGAGTGGTGGGAGTTGTCAGAGGGACAGAATGGGAACCAGTTAATTCAGTGAAATACTCCAGGGACACACAAAGATCAAAATTAAACAAAAAATATGAAAAAAAACCTTTAAAGATACTTTAACAGCTACTCAAAACACTTAGTGGTTATACATTGTTTTTTGTGTGTGTTCCCTTCAGAACACAGGTGATATAGACACATGTTTCAAAAAGGGAAAGATCTCTGGAAATGCAAATCAAAACCACTTTGAGAGATCACCTAAGTCCAATAAGATTATGACACATCACAAATTCCCCAAACTGCAGATGTTGGCATAGATGTGGAGAGAAAGGAACACTTCTATACTGCTGGTGGGACTGCAAACTAATAGATTTTTTAGAAAAAAGTATGGATAATTCTCAAGGAACTAAAAGTTGAACTAATGTTTGGTCCTGCAATATCACTAGGTGTCTACCCTGATGAACAAAAATCATTTTGCAACAAAGAAATTTGCACCAGAGTGTTTATTGTAGCCCAATTCACAATAGCCAAGTCATGGAAGCAGCCTAAATGCCCATCAAACCATGAATGGATAAACAAATTGTGGTAATGTATACCATGGAATACTATGCAGCCATTAAGAGAGGGAGACTTTCTATCTCTTACGTTTACCTGGGTAGAGCTGGAACATATTCTTCTTAGTAAAATATCTCAAGAATGGAAAAAAAGTATCCAATGTGTACTCAATACTAATATGAAACCAATAGATAAATACTTACACATTCATACAAATGATAAAACACAAAGATAGTCCAGAAAGAAAGAGTGAGAGGGGAGGGTATTTGGAGAGATCTCACCTAATGTGTGCAATGCAAGGGTACCTTTCAAAAGAGTGTATTATAAATGTCTTACCACAAAAATCAGTGAGGTGATGGTTATGTTAGTTTGATTTAAACATTCTACGTTGTATAACAAATCATCACATTGTACTCCTAAATGTATACAGTTATGATTTAATAAAAATTAAGTTTTAAAAAGGGAAAGATGATGTCAACAGGGGGAAATTGGCATTACTGAGCATGTACAATGCTCCTAGCACTATGTTAGATGTGAGATAGGATTGGGATTCCTTACAAAAGCATGGCGTTGGGTACTCACATTATTTTCTTGCCTTGTCCCCATGGACTCCTGGCTGAATCCCAGAATGAAGGAGAAAGCAGTAGCGACACCAGTAACATCAACAACAACTGTCAAGAATTACTGCTAATGTTTACTGAGTGCTTAGCCAAGATCAGGAACTGTGCTAAGCCTTTGACATGCTCAGTTTAGTCCCAGGACATCTCTATGACAGAGGTGCTCTTATTATCCATCCCCATTTTATAACTTGAAAAACAGGCCGGAGAAGAGGATCTGAGACCCAAAGCCCGAGTCTGTCTCACTTCAGAGCCCTTAGAATAGGATAGACTGCCTCCCATTTAAATAGGTAAGAATAAAAGCTAGAGCTGTTTTGTTAAAATTCCCATGGTATATAAAAATCAAAAAAAGCAATCCCGTTGGCCATGGAGTTGGAGGCTTCCAGAGCACAGAGCAACAGGGAAGCCCCTGTAGACTAAGGCAGAGGCCCTGCAGTACCCTGCTCTCCCATCCCCATGGCTACACATGGCCCGACACCTGGTGTGAACTGAGGTAGAAGAGAAGGAAAATTGGGATGGGAGCCAAGAGACAACTTCCACTCCCACATCAGCCCACCCTCACCTCCCAAATTCCAGGAGTTTTGGGGAGAAATCTGGGAATCTGAGGGAGAGGGAGTTGAGCTCCTCAGAGTACTGTGTCCTGAGAAACATGAAGTTGTGACTATTGATTGGACACCATTTCTACTCCCAAACTGGAGGACCTGGGAGACATTGCTTACAGTACAACATGTGAAGAGCTGTGGGCCTCACATCTTTTCTACATTGATGTAGATATTTTCTGAGTTGGAATTCAAGCTGCTTTTCTGCTAAGACCACTTGCTTCTTTGTATAGGATTTTGCAAAGCATTAAATGAATGTCAGCTTTTTAATTTTTTTTTTGGTTTGACAAAGCTTTATTTAAAAAGTAATGTTAAAAATACTTCTATGGAAAATTTGGACAGTCATGTTTTAAATTTTAATTTTTAAAAATGTTTTGTTAGGGATTCATTGAGGATTACAAAGAACCAGATTACAATGATTGCATTTGTTAGGTAAATTCTTACATTTTTAATTTTTAAAAATGGAAATTCAAATATAGTGTGCAGCTGAAAGGCAGATGAGAAAGTTTCAGCATTTAAAAAATAGATAGCTTGACACAGGGGAGACTAAGCTACCTTTATTTGCTCCAGTCCAGTTGTCAAAATTAGACTTCTTTCTTCTTTGAGGACACTATATCATGGCTTTTTAACTTAAGTGTATGGATTTATTTTTTTGCAGTTTTTGGCTGGGGGCTGGGTTTGAACCCACCACCTCCAGCACATGGGGCCTGCGCCCTACTCCTTTGAGCCACAGGTGCCACCCTAGTATATGGATTCTTTAGGGATACATTAGAAACTAAAGCACTAACTTTTGATCTTACAAAGTTTGAATGTCAACTTTTCATCTGTTTATGATGACTAGTATTACTAAGAATAGGGTTCTTAAAGCTCTTTAATTCCTTGTATGTGCACTTTTCCTAGAAATGAGGACCATGCTCCACTGCCATTTTTAAAGTTCACTGGCTTGAGTATGTTCCATTTGTTAGGTCCTTCTAATACTGACACATCTTACTTTTAGTGGGTTTGAGCCCAATGTGGGCCATTTGGCTTCTCAGCCATCAAGTAGATTGTTTTATGATGTGATTTGATTGTTACAGACTACCAAAGAAACCACAGGAGGCCCTGAGATGGATGAGTCTTCAAAGGTTCTCTTTGCATTACTCTGCTCTAGAACATACAGTGGCTCCCTATTGCCCTTGGGGTCACCTGAGATTTCACCCCATGCTGTTGTTTCTCTCCTTCACACATGCTCCTTGATATGTGGTGCTCTTCCTGCCTCAGCCCTGTCTGCTAAGGGAAGGCCTCTACCCCTCAGGGAACTCAGGAGAAATGTGCTTCCCTCCCCAGAGCCAGCACAGGGTAGAAACTAAATGAAGGCGTGCTCCAGCAATTGATAATTAACATTCCATTCAATGGACTGGCAAGCTTTAAACATTCTGAAAACCAAACAGGATTTTGTATTACTGTTTTGAAAAATTAAGAGCGCCTATGCTTTAAATAAGGATTGTTTGTATTTGTTAGCATTTCTACCTGAAATAACAAATATCAGAAGAGAAGCAGCCTCATGAAAAATAGCCTGTTGGAAACCACTGAGAAGTATTAAAGTACACACCAGCACAGATTTTCTGTCAGTTTAAAAATGTTTTGAATCTCTGATGCCATGCAGGATGCCAGGGGCTCCTTGTAATCAGTGCGAAGTGTCAGAAAAACATAACAAATGTACAAACAAAACCCCCTATATGTTGACTCAGTCAAAATAAACATTTCCTTACTCCAACAATAGGCAAGTTCTTGAGTAGACGGAATTCCAGGTAGTCAGCTTTCTGAGTTGTACCTTGTAGGTAATTTTCAGAAACAGTAATAGGGTGCATAATAAAGTATTCAATTGGTGGAGGGAGATTAAGGATTAAGATGGCACTGTTAGGGAATTTGAATGATCAAACCCATGGAATTAGCACGTGATGTCCTAGACGGTTACCAGCAATGTCCACAAGCTTACAAATGTTAAAAAATGCCAGCAGTGTCCATGAGGCATGCCAAAAAAACGAATCTGAGGCTGCTTTGTAGAATTCTAACAGAAGAAAAGAAAGGGAGGAGAAAAAGGAAAGGGAAGAAGGAAAAGAGGAAAGCAATGACACAGAGGCTTTGAATGAAATAGCGATCGCACATTCTTCAAGGCATTTCTCATATTTTATCTTATCTCATTCTCACCTCAACCTTGAGGGAACCATTTTTTTAAATTAAATCATACCTGTCTACATTAATGCAATCATGGGGTACAATGTGTTGGTTTCATATACAATCTGAAATATTTTCATCAAACTGTTTAAAATAGCATTCATGGCATTTTCTTAGTTATTGTGTTGAGACCTTTATATCTGCATTCAGTAAGTTTCACCTGTACCCTGAGGGAACCATTTTTGAATGACAAAGGTTAAATGACTTGCCCAGGATGATGCAGAAAACAGGTCCATGGGTGGGGACCAATCCCCCGGGAGCAAAGGGGCAGTGGGGGTGGGGGCACTGACCTGTTGGGGATTAACCCCGTGACTTTTACTTATGGCCCCTCTGCCTTCTTGTTGGCTTTGGACAGTCAACATATGGAATGATTTAGATGAATTCTCTCTGAAGGCAGGGGGATGGACTTAATGATACCCAGAGACAGTCCCCTCCCCTGCCACATGGTGGTTTTCTTGTGATTCTAAAAATGCATAGTGGGCCTCTGAAACAGAGTCCCCCAAGCTAGAAGCAGGGATTGGGCCCAGTTTCTCATCATTGATCAATTGCTCTTGTCGGGAAAGGGCATGAAAGGAAAGACACACATCCATGGATGGTCTGTCTTCCTGATTAAGAAGATCTCATATGAAGGCTAAAACCCAATTATAGCACAAGAATACAGGGAAAAAGGGAGGGGAGGGGGGAGGATGGGTGGAGGGAGGGCAATTGGTGGGATCACATCTTAGTAGGATACTGGTGAAACTTATTAAATGTAGAGTATCAATGTCTTTATATAGTGATTAAGAAAATGCTATGAGGGCTATCTCTCACAGTACGATCAAAATGTTTCTGATTGTATATGAAGCACATTCTGCCCTATGATTGCACAAATGTACACAATTATGATTTAATAAAATTATTAAAAAAAAAAAAGAATGGCCAGGAAGAGAACCTGGAAAATTTGTTTTAAATGCTAATGATATGCTATTAGTTAAAAACCACAAACACAAATGATAAAGTATGTGACATTACTACCATCACCTACACTAGGTTTCCTATGCACCTGAAGAAATGGAATTTCATATGAATGTTAATTGGGGAGTACTGCAAATGGATAATTCATTTTTTTTTCCTTTTTCTTGCTCTTTTTTTATTTTCTAAGTTTATCTTTTTTGAACTATAAACACCCCAAGCATTTCTTTTTACAAATAAGATGTCCAGACTGACACTTGAAAAGGGGCAACTTGTTAGGCATTTCGTTATTCTATTTCCTCTCTCGCAGTAAGACGATCAACATGATTGGAAGCGAATTCGGATCGGGATTCGGAGCTAGTGAACTTTCGTTTCACTTCCTTTACGGGGACGAGACTGGTGCTGGGCCCTCCGTGCAGAATCCGCTTGTCGTGTCAATCACGATTTCTGGCAAATATGTCTACGCTTGCCCCATTTATTTTCTGTTATGCTGTTATAATTGAATTACTCAAACTTATGATTTCTTGAAGTCATAAGTCTGGATCTTTTTTAAATTGTAATTTTGGGGGGATGCTTTTATTCCCATATACTTTTTGCTTTCACTACAGAGGACATCCTCTTTGTTTTCCTTCCTTACCTTTATGTTCAACCCCATCACCTGTTCAGACACGGACATTCACGGAGATGCTTCTGAGACAGGTTCCGCTGCAGAGCTGCGCTGGGGAATGTTGGTGAAATGCACATCTGTTTAGCGTTGGCCACTTTCTTTGACAGGAAAGCTGCAGCAGGAACAGACAGCTTTCTGTGAGCATTTGATAAGGCCCCTCGATAGCTCTGTTGAGGAATAGTGGCCAAATTTAGATACAAGGACAGTTCTGTGTCATCTGTTAGGTCACTTCGGGTGGGTGGTCACTCTCCCCTGCTGGCTGGTGCAAACACAGAACTTTTCTGTATTCAGCAGGCAGAGCTCAGCAGACTTCAGCACGTCTCCCTGAGTGAACACTTGTAACCAGGAGAAAACCGGTTTCCTGGGTATTAAGTACACTTGACTTCGCATGGATTGAGTTTCCATGCATTTCTTGAGGTGCGCTTCAATTGGGGCACAGCGAGTTCAGAGACGTGGCTCATCTCTTCTTTTATTGATCACAGGCTATTGTGAGTATGTTACATCTCTTCCCTAAAAACCGGCTGTGAGTTGAAACAGCTGCTGCACATGCAGGAGGGCGACAGAGTCGATTTGGCTGCCTGGGGAGAGAGTTAACCTGTTTCGTGCAGCAGATTAGAGGAGCGTGTTGGATCAGCGGTCTCTCAGTAATGAAGTCGCTCTGAGTCAGTCTCCTCTAGCGGAATTCCTTCCCGGGGTCTACACGAGTGTGCTAGAGTTTGCGCCTCCCTTCTCTAACACGGGTGCTGTTCGCTGGGAGAACTGCCTTTGGTTCCTTAGAAGTTTTCCTTGATTTAGAGTATTTCCCAACTCCTCAATTTATGGGAAACCATTAATCTAAGACTGGTCCTGCCTTAATTTCTTCCTTGGTTTTAAACTAGAATGGAATTTGGGGCAACCGATTTAGTCCTTTTTTCCTAAAATTAAAAGTTTGAGTTTGATTTTGACTAATGCTTCATGCAGGCCTTGTCCTCTGAAAAATGTATGAATTTTCTTGTTCACTAATACCCAAGTGGCCTGAGGGAAAGGTGCTCTTTTGTCTATAATGGATCTCTGCCGCAGCTATAACTTCTTAAGCTTAGGAAAGACTGGCCTGCATTTATAAGTCAGGCTGTAGTCCCCTTCTTGTCCAACATCTGGCCGGGTTTGAGATCTGTGCCTCTGCTGAAGAGTTCGAGTTTGCTTCAAATAAGGCCTGCAAACTACTTACTTTAGGCCTCAGGTTCACACCCCTGACCCTATCAAGAAGGACACTTGCCTGTGGACACAACCACCATCCAGTTACGGTGACCTCCAAAGCTTCTAGGACTGCGTGGCACACCCACCAGGTATCAGGAGTAAAAAGTCCATTGCAGACTCAGGTTGCATCCAACCTCCTCATAATTTTCAAACTGCAAAGTCCAACCATACACTCAGATAGTCTGCACTCAAGTTCAAGGCTCAAAGCTTGAACTCACCTATGTCTATCTCTCCATGTGTTATTTTAGTCCACAGATGCCATTCTTTTATTTTATTTTCAGGGGTCTGGCTTTGCACATAAAAGCAGAACTTGAGAGGGCCCTGATAAACAGCACACCTCCTCTTCACATGGGTTTTGAATCAACTGAAAAATAAGATGAAATGATATCTTAACTCCCAATAATGCTGATTCTGAAGAATGTGGCATATGCCTGGGGGCAAACGAACCTCAGAATGAGCTGTTCTTACTAGTCACAGGAGGGCTGGGCCATCACAGGCCATCCCCATGAAGGTGGATGGTCATCATAAGACTTAGGACAAACTGGGACAGACCAGGATTCATGCTTCTGGTTGTAGCTGGTTCTGAAAAACAAAAGGAGAGGAAGAAGCAAGGCTATCTGTGCCCAGTTACTCTCTGAACCCCACCAGTGAGAATTTTCCTCTCCTGGGGAAGAGGGAAGGTGGGATTTTACCCTAATGGAGCCCCTGCAGGTGGAAGGACCCATCAGCTTTGGGGGAGAAGGAGAGCCTGGCAACTGCCCTACACTTGCCCCTACCAACAGCAAAACAAATACATGAGATAAAGACACTCTTTCACTCTGCACTTTACACTAACACTCTTCATCTCCCACTTTTATGCTGTTGTATCTTTTTCAGGATTTGAAGGTTCCCAGGCTGTGCCCTGAGTGTGGCGCTCCACAGAGGCCAGTTGTTCCTGGGGGATACCACTATATTCCTGACCCCATCAGTAGGTGCCTGGAGGAACACACCTTGTTGGTGTGACAGACAGAAGCAGAGCCACGGTGTGGTTGTGGCTCCTCTTTTTTTTTTTTTTGGAGACAGAGTCTTACTTTGTTGCCCTTGGTAGAGTGATGTGGCATCACAGCTCACAGCAACCTCAGACTGTTGGGCTTCAGCGATTCTCTTGCCTCAGCCTCCTGAGTAGCTAGGACTACAGGCGCCCACCACAATGCCTGGCTATATATATATATATATTTTTTTTTTTTTTTTTTGGTTGCAGTTGCCATTGTTGTTTTCAGCAGGTCTGGGCCAGGCTCAAACCCGCCACTTTTGGTGTATGTGACTGGTGCCCTACTCACTCAGCTACAGGCGCTGAGCCAGTGGCTCTTCTAGTGATATTTATTAGAAGATGAGGGAGAAAAAAATAACAACAAAAAATGGCGAAGACAAAGAATCTTGATAGTAATAAATTGCATTCATATTTTTAAAAATAAGACAAAATTTACTCACTGACTTTTAAGTAAATGGGTTTTAAAGAAAGTTGCTCCTGTCACTTTGATCTAGTCCCCCAGTATCTTTGGGACACATGTTCACTCTCTGTAGAGTGTAGAAGATGGGTCTCTGTTGGTGTGGAGGGGGGTTTATCTTGGTTCAACATTGGGAAAAGCAGGAATAGGGTGGGTAAAACAAGAGCCTCTGAGTCAGGGAAATCTTGCAAGCAAAGTTCATTTCTTGCCAGGTGATGTTTTGCAAGTAATGGAGACAATCTGGGGCTTAGCTCTGTTATTTGTAAATAGAGACACATTACATGTTCCTGTCCGCCAGGGTTTTTGTCAGGAGTCACTGAGATAATATTCATTTAAGTCATTAATGCAGTGAAGGGCACAGACTGTACCCTGCAGAGATGACACCATCGTTTGTTTATTCATTCAGCTGTTGATGTATTCACTTCATTCACTTGTTTGCTCATTTACTCACAACTATTACATAATTTTATTATATAAATACATGAGTATAGATATCTTATTGTAGAAAAATTAAAATACTAGATTATATTTTTGGAAACACAAGCCCCTCATTTTTATTTTGACGTCTTCACAGATTTAACCCAAGTTAGATTCTTCAAACTCTAGATGCATTAACATGAACTGGGAAATACAGAAACAGCTTTTGTGACAGGCTGACCTCTGCAGAGCCTCCGCACACAAGCAGAATGAACTTAGTGATTAAAGACAAGGTGAAGGCAAAGGAGGTGAGTAATCAAGCCCAGAAGTCATGGGAGTGGAGGGTCAGGTCTGCACCGCACCGTCTCAGAGCGGCAACAGCTGTGAAAGCACGTGGGGCCTAGGCTCTCAGAAGCGCTTGTTTATTGCCTTTGCAAAGATACATTAAATAGAATAATTAAGCAACTACAACTCTGTGACCTGTAAATGACTCAACAGGAGACAGTGGGAGAGGGATCTGTGGGTGTCAGCAGGGATGAGATATTGCAGTGGCAGGTGGAGGATGGCACGTGATGTCCCCTCCTTGTGTGTCTACTGGGCTGTCACAGATGCAGCCAAGGTTGTCTCAATTTATTCTGAGTAGGCTATTTTGCAGTTTAGTTCTTCCCTTAGTGTCCTGGCTTTAAAATGGAGGCTTAGGGTACATTGAACTCTATGTGGCCTTGGAAAACTTGCCTGGTCCAGTTTGCAAAATCTGTACGTGAAGGGACTGAGCCAGGTTGGGGATGACCTATGGAGTCAGTGAGGTGGACAACAAGCCCGAGAGAAGGAAGCACGTTGGCTCTGCAGGGCAGGACTCCTTGTTTTAGCAGTGGGGAGGATTTCCGGATGGCTATTGACATTCTTCTAGCGAGTGACAGAACTTCCTTATGACGGATGACTGAGATGAGAGAACTTGTTTTGTAGGATTCATTGAGGAGTGACCTGATGCTGGTCCAAAGTCATTACTGACAGCCCCTGGAATATGTGAGCAGGTATGGTGGACACTCCTGGAGAGGCGTAATGTGCTGGTGCAGCACTTGGTCCTGGGCCTGATGGTGGCCTTTGTTGAGCTTTGCTGTATGCCAGCCACGGTGTGCTCTGTGCTTCGTGTACGTTAGCTCCTTTGACATTTGCCACAACCCTTTGAGGTAGGTAATAATCTTAGGGCATTTTTTTAGAAGAGGAAAATGAAATACAGGTCCAGGTAATGCAATTAATAAAGTACAAAGACAGAGTTTCAAGTCAGATCTGAGGAACCCTAGAGCGAGCGCTCCAGCTGTTCCCTTACATTCCCGTAGATACTGTAGGAATGCATTTGCAGAATACATGTGTGGAATTATTAGAAAAGTTTTGCCACTGAGCACTGAGTCTTGAACTTCTGGAAAGAATCCAATGTCTTGATGGCACCCCCATGAGGCCAATTTGCATAATGGCTACAAGCAGAAGGGGTTCCAGCTCTGAAATTGATGAGTTGCATGAGATTCTACATTTCAGTACCTCCCCGTGCATCAGATAACAATGGAGGTAATAATAGTGTTTATTTTATATTTTAAGGTATAATTGATAAATTAAATGCTATATTTCTGCCTGGTCTTATGTAAGTCTTTTTTATATCACAACAGAGTTTAAAGAGTGAAAAAGAATGTGGTTTAAAGTAAATGTTATTGCTCCATAATTGTTAGTCAGCATTTAATCCATACTTATTAGTTCATATTTACTTTTGATTGCAAGTGATAGAAGCTAAACTCAAACTAGCTTAAGTAAGATCAAAAAGGTCACAGGTTTCAGGCAAGACCAGATTCAAAAGGTCAAATAATACCACCAATTATTTCTCTGGTTTCTCTTACTCTCTCTCTCTCTCATTTTTTTTTTTTTGGTTGGCTTAATTCTCAGGCAAGTTTTCTATACTTGATCCTATATTAAAAAAAAAAGATCTTTTCCAATTTCTCGACTGAGCTAACAAAAATTCTGGGAAAAATAAATGGATTGGTCTGACATGCTTGGGTCAAGAAACTACTCTGCTGAAGAGGGATTAATCATGAGATCATTGGTTTGAAAGCTCCACCTTGGCAATGGGGAAAAAGGAAGCTCCCCAAATGAAAATATTCCCAGCTGGCAAAGACTAACTCATAAAACTGGACCTGAGAGTTGGCATTATATGAAGAATAAGTCCCCCCACTCAGGACTTTTTCTTTTTTATCCTGAAGTGTTGACTATGTGATAAATTGTGTACATTTAAATGTTCCAGATATGCAAAGGTCTGATGACTAAGTTTGTGAACTTGCTAACATGTGCTTCTGTTAGCAGCTCTGTACAGATAACTAGATAATGTCACATAACCTTGATATGTCAGTACCTCATAGCTGTGTTCATGTAGATAATGTGGCAGTGCCTTGCTAAGTGGCATTCATCATTGTTTTGCATGTTTTTGTATGCCATCACGAGAATGTCAGAGCTTGAATTAGAGCAATGAAAAAACATTAAATTTCTTGTTAAACTTGGCAAGAATGGAAGTGACATCAGGGACACATTAGTCCTAGTTTATGAGAATAATGCATGAAGAAAATGGCAGTGTACAAATGGAGTAAATGTTTTTTTGAGGTGAGAAAATATGTCCCTGCAAAGAGAGGCCAGGAGGGTGGGCAGTGATGAGAAGAACTGATAAAAACACTGCAAAAATTCCTTGAATTGTGTGTCAAAACCATTGGCTGACCGTGCGAAGCCTAACAGACCAAGTAAACATTGATAGAGAGATAAAAAATCTTAACTAAAAATCTTGGCATGAGAAAGGTGTGTGCCAAAATGGGCCCTTGCATCACAACAATGCACCGGCTCACACGTGTGTCTATGAGGAAGTCATAGACAGTAAGCAAGTAACTGAACTGGTACACCTTCCCTACTCATCTGATTTAGTCTACAGTGACTTCTTCTTTACCTGAAGATAAAAGAAAGGAAGACATTTTGATGGCAGCCAGGACACCAAGGATAAAACAACAGCTCTAATGGTCATTTTAAAAAGAGTTCCATAAATGCTGAGGAGTGGACTAGGTGCTGGCAGCGGTGCATAGCTTCCTAACGGGAGTACTTCAAATGTAACCATAGTGATATTTGCCAATGAAATATATATCACTTTTTCTAGAGAGTTCACAAATAAATTGTCATATCTCATATCACTAGTTGGGGAAAAGTTTTGGAGAAGAACATCTGCCTACAAGAGCCCACTTTATATGCTTCGTAGCAATCAATAGCCATCATATTTTTTTCAAGTGATTCCCATAACCTAAGACTCCTGTTTGCACACAGCACAAATCAAATCATAGCATAGTCAACACCATGAAAATGAAAATTCATCCCCAGAGGCAATGCCTGGGCCCCAGCTGCAAGCTAAGACTTTCCAGTGGCGTTCAGTACAACCTCTTCAAAGGAAACTAAGAGCGTGGATCATTTTTGCCATCTATGTGGGGATTGTAATCTATATAGGGAAGGTCCTTAGGATGCTTTTGTTTTTATTTAACTTTGTGTCTTTCCTTTGGGTGATTTTACTATTTATCAGCAATTTCTGGAAGCCAAAAAGGAACCTAAAACTCTGACCAGTCTGCATGGTTATCACTGGCTTGTTAGAGAGAGGAATATGAAACTCTAGGATGGATGAGAGACTTTCAGAGGTCACCATCAGAGGGATTATAGCTAGCTAGATGAAGAAAACCTCCTTTTCCTACAAAAAAAATAATATTACGTATATTCTAGTCTGTAACAAACAGCAAGATTTCAAGCTATGCTTGCCTTCAAATCATATACCAGGATAGTTTAGTCTAGAGACTTAGGCAGGGCCTGATCAAGCTTTCTAGGGAAACCAGACTTATCCTAGCTATGGGAAGCATTTAAAAGGTTTTAGAAAAGAGAAAATAAGATTTGCAATTTAGAAAAAAAAAAAAAAACCCATCCTCGCAGTTGAATGAGGAATAGATGGGAAGAAGGCAAGAATTTTATTCTGTCCATTGAGCTGTTTACTTAACATGGAACCATTGATGCCCCTGTTATCTTTAGTAATGAGGGTGGGAAATCAGAAAATATAAAGCCATGGTAAACAAACCCATGGTAGATGAGGCTTGGATCAAACTGCATATTTTTGGAGGACAACAGAGGAGAGCTGGGGAGAAGGGGTGTGGAAGGAGGTCTAGATTGGGGAAAGAGCTGTCATGATGCCGGGCAGGACATCACAATCAGCTGGCATCCCGCCTCCTCCGAGTCTTGGCAGATCTGTCTCAAGAAGCTGCTGCCTTCGGACAGCAGAGGTCCCCATATTTGAGAGGGATGCTTGTATTTTGCTGTGTGTTTTGTGATTCACTGCACAGGCCACCTGGTCACCTGGTTATCCCGACACTAGACCCGAAGCTCCCTATTTTACAACACAAATTCAGAGAAGTTTCCTTTACTCCCCTGAGTTAAGATAATAGGATACATAACCTACCTCCACACAAATGTGATTTCACATATTAATAATGCCCTAACTATACTTTGAAGTAGAGGTAATTGGAAATTAACTCAAAGTATTATGTACTGCAGTATGTAATTCTTGTGAATGACTATACTTGAAGACAATTTTTAAACAACTCCAAAAAACATGAGTACAGATTTAGGAAATGCTCCATGGGGGCTGGTGTTACTCACAGAGGTCATCTCTTGGAGTACCTGCCTCGGGACAGGCAGCTAAGCAGATCCTGGAATCAGTCCAAAGCTCAATGTCAGACCTGTCTTCAGACTCATTTCCCCTGAAACAGACTCCTGCAACACCCAGTGCAAGCTCTGCCCACATTGAAGAGTCCCCAGAGTAGTGGTGAGTAGCACTGGTGAAAGAGCATCTGTATTCCAATGGGGTGGGGAGAAGGCCTTAAAGCAAAAGGGAAGAAGTAAGCAAAGCTATAATTAACCATGTCTAATGACCTTAATGGTTCGTTTTCCTGTGATTTGTTTATTCGCTCATTCACCTGGGCTTTCAAGACGGTCTCTGCTCTTTGGAGTTTGTGTGTCCGCCCAGCATCCAATCAGTCAAGTGCTCATGAGTATAATGCAGAAAATAACGGAGAATGCAGGGAGTTGGAGAGTGGCTGGGCAGCAGGGGATATTTGTGAAAGGATAATTAGGAAAAAACTTTGTTTGGGGGACATTTAGCTGCATCTTCAATGATGATATGAGCACAGCTAAGCTAAGATGTGCATTTCAGGCAGGGAGGCTTAGGAACTGTAAAGGCATTGAGGTGGATGGAAGTTGTCGCTGATGAATGCAAATGCCAGAGAGGAAAGGAGACGGCACCACTTTCTGTCGCTTGTCCTGCCAGCTTCTCTCCCTCCTCCTTCTGATAATGAAAGATTTTCTCCTTTATGGTGGGGGTCACCCCTGTGTCTTTTCCTATGGTCTGTAGGGACTTTGAATTTTGAATTTCAGGACTATCTCCTTCCCTCTCCCTCCCCCAATTTTGAACCTAAGACACTAGTTTTGCAATTTATATCTTCTTCCTCCAGATTTTCTCAGCTAAGACCTTCTCAGATCCCCTGAAGCCTATGTATCCCAGCTTTCTGTTTGATTAAATGGATACCCAAAACACAAAACCATCGTAATAATTTAATTTTGTGTTTTGGTTTGTAAGAACTGGATTCTGAGGGTCTTTTTTTTGCAGCTGATTGCTAAAAAATTAATTGGCTGCTATATTCAGGTTATACCTATAGATAATTGAGGCTTAACTTCATCATTAAACAGAAAAGAATAGTTGCTTATGATATTGTTGGGTGAGATGAAAAGGGTTTGTTTCAGCACACTAGGTATAACAAAAATCACTCTCATCATCAAATGACAGTTGAAAATAATAATAACCAATTTCCTAGATTTGCTACCACTTGATCATAACATGGGCAGTCTGTAAATATTGCTCTCCATCAGGTGGCAAGAATCTTTTCGGAACTGTTATCTGTGTACTTGATTTATTTTCTATGAGAATGCCAGCCAAATAATAACTTTTAAAAATGGACTGAAAATGTATAATAGGCCAGATGTATCCTAGGAAGCCTGTTGTATTCAATAAATAATTTGTTTGTGTTTCAATTGGCAACAAAATAATGACTATTGAGATCATATGACAAAATGTCAGATGTATCCTCTCTGGGAGATACCAAGCAGCCAAATGCCCAGTGACGATATATTTGACAGATAAAGTCCCTTATAGTCCCCGTACATGCTTAGAGTACTTTCAAGGAAAGCCACTCGATAAGCACCAAGGGACTTTTAAAAAGCACATTTCTAAATTATTGTTTAAATAATATTTAAGTTATTGCATATATTTTGGGAAACATGAATTTGTATACTCATAATTATCTTTTTAATTGTTTTCTTTTTTTTTCTTGCTTTCCTGACTTCAACGTTTTCTCTTTTCTGCTTCCTTATAGTTTTCACAAGATTAAGAACAACTATTTTTCATTTATTTTCTTAATTTCCTATTGTGTTGTTGGTTACCTGGCTCTACGGTTGTTCTCAGGGAACCTACGTGTCAATTATAGAAGAATGAGAGATGTTAACTTTGTAACACTTGGTTTCCACTTTCCTTTAATTTATGAATTTTCAGTAGTGTAAATTTTTCCCTTGCTAATTTTTAAAATTGGTTTAAACATTTCTTTGAAAATAAATATATTTTCCCTGAAATAGGTGTTATTATCTTATATGTAATTTTACACCCCTATCAACCAGTTTTCTTGTCTATCTCTTTTTCCTAAACTTTGTCTTGGTTTCTATCCATATCTTTTTCATCATTCACTCACTATTTAAAAAAAAGACTTTTCTGACCAATAAGGCAAAGAAGTAGCTGGTTATTGTAAAGGTGTTTCTCTTTGCAACCCAAAGTCCTAATTGCAGCATAGATAAAGGCTTCCTTAGAGAAGTGTTTTGCTGTTGTTATCGCCAAGAGCAACACCGTTCAGGTCATTAAGCTCAATGATTATGGTTTGGACATGTGAAGCACTAAAAAAAATTCAAAGACGTTCCACGTGAGAATCCTCAAAGGACTCAAAGTGGACCTTCCATTTGATCCTGCAATCCCATTATGTGGTATCTACTCAGAAGATCAAAGATCAGTGTATCATAAAGACATTTTCCCTAGAATGTTTAGTGCAGCTCACAATCGCCAAGATGTGGAATCAACCCAAGTGCCTATCAACCACGAATGAATTAATAGACTGTGGGGATGTATGCCATGGAATACTATTCAGCCATAAAAAGATGAAGACTTTACATCTTTTGCATTAACCTGGATGGAACTGTATAACATTCTCTTTAGTAAAGTATCATAAGAATGGAAAAGCAAGTATCTAATGTTTTCAATACTAATATGAAGCCAGTAGATGATCTAATACACAAAAGATCCCACACAAGAGAAAAATTCAATGTAATTCAAAGGGGGGGAAGAAGAAGAGTTGAGGGAGAGAGTTTGGTTTGCTCTTACCTTATGGGCACAAGGGGCACCAATGTGACAGGGACCTTACCTAACAAATGCAAACGTTGTAACCTAATTGTCTGTACCCTCATATTAATCTGAAATAAAAAAAGCTAAAAAGAAGTTTAATATATTTTAATGTGTATAGTTTCTAGAAAAATGAAAGAAACAGGCATTTTTATATCCACTGCATAGTGTTCAGACTGCAGTTCATAGTGGATAACTTTTGGCTGAGGCCTCTCAAGTGGGTAATAGGAAAGTTTGGCCTCCGACTCAGGGCTTCAGAATCATTGCAGTGCAGATTTGGGTAAGAATAGGCATGTTGGGCAATAGCAGTAACTTGTTTTTATGTATCCTAATACTTTCCCAAAGGAACTGATTTAGACATAATGTCAACAAAATACACATGGCATATGCTCTGAAAATCATGGCTGTTATCGTTTTTACTACCAAAGTTATATACTTTTTTATTAAATCATAGCTGAGTACATTAATGCAATTCATGGGTACAATGTGCTCGTTTTATATACAATTTGAAATATTTTCATCAAACTGGTTAACATAACCTTCAGGGCATTTTCTTAGTTATTGTGTTACAACATTTATATTCTACATGTAGTAAATTTCACATGTACCCTTGTCAGATGCACCGTAGGTGTGGTCCCACCAATTACCCTCCCTCCACCCATTGATAATGTTCTCCATCACATGGGATTATGCAATGTTTTTATTTAACAACAATAGCACAACCAAAGTTGACTGCTTCCTTAGTCTTGAGGAAGTTCAGCTATCTTTAAAGATACTTGAATGATGATTTCTAGGTACTGAGGTGACTAAGAAAAGAGAAAATACAGAAAGGCTTGAACTTCAGCAGCATCTGTCTTCTCAGATCTCTACCTGGATATTCACTAAGCGTATGGAACTCAAGGTAGCCTGAGCTGAATCTCTGGTTTTTGCCCCTCTTGCACCTGCTCCTTTATGCTCTTCATCCTGCCAGTTTCCCAGACTAAAAACCTTGGAGTCAGCCTTGATTCCTCTCACTCTCTCACACCTCATCCAAAATTTATCAACAAATCCTATTGGTTCTCCCTTGTTGCCTGGATTATCTTATAGCCTGCTATCAGGTTTCTCTGCATCTATCCTTGGAAAAGGCCTTGGGATATCAAGAATATCCTTTTAGGCCAAGCTCTGGGAGGCCGAGATGGGTGGATTGTTTGAGCTCAGGAGTGCAAGAACAGCCTGAACAAGAGAGAGACTCTGTCTCTACTAAAAATAAAATAAAATAATAAAAATAAAGCTAGTTGGGAGTTGTAGCACACACGTGTAGTCCCAGTTACTTGGGAGGCTGAGGCAAACAGATTGCTCAAACCCAAGAGTTTAAAGGTTGCTGTGAGCTATGACACCATAGCACTCTACCCAGGGTAACAAAAAAAAAAAAAAAAGAATGAATATCCTTTTAAAAACATGATTGAGATCATGGCTCACCTACTTCATATATATGCAGTGCTCCCCAGCATCTTTGCCAGGACCTACCAGGCCTGCATAGCCCACCCCCTGTCGTCTGCACCCCTTCCTGTTTTTCTGCTCACTCCCTTCTGCATCAGCCACACTGGCCACCCTCCCTCTTTTGTCTCTCTGGACTTGGGTCTTTGAAATCTTTGAACTACCTCTTCATTCTGCCTAAAACGCTCTCTTCTCATCTTCTGAAATACCTACCTTGTTGATTCTGAACTACGTACAATGTTGCATATACACACGTGACAGCTTTATTGACATTTATTATGCCTATCTAGGCATGTATCTAAGTGTACAATTCAATGGCTTTTAGTATATTCATAGAATTATACAACTGTTAGCACAAAAGGAATTTCATAACCTCCAGCCATCACTCGCTGATCCCTCCAGCTCACAGCTCTACAAAACTAACAACTTTCTGTCTCTCTGGATTTACCTATTATGATCATTTAATATGAAAGAAATAACATAATATTTGTCTTTTTGTGGTTGGTTTATTTCCTTTGGCATAACGTCTTCTAGATTTGTCTATGTTGGAGCATGGGTCACTGCTTCCTTTCATTGTTGGATAATATCCCCCTATATTGATACGCCACATTGTATTTATACATTCATTAGCTGATGGACACTTAGGTTGTCACAATTTGTTGATTATTACAGATAATGCTCCCATGAACAATTGTGTACATGTTTTTGTGTAGACATAAGTCTTCATTCCTCTTTGGTATGCACCTTAGTGAACTTTGTGGAACATACAGTGTTTGTGTTTGATTTTGGAGGAGCTGCCAGACTGTTTTCCAAAGAAGCTACAGAATTTCACATTCCCACCTTCAGGTAACTAAAGGTGCCTATTTTATCTCACCTTTGTCAACACTTGTTATTGTCTGTATTTTTGATTATGCACATTCTAGGGGGTGCAAAGGAGCCTCTCAGTGTGATTTGCATTTTGATTTGCATTTCCCCGATGGCCAGTGACACTGAGCATCTTTTCTTGTGCGCCTAATTTACTACCGACCCTTTGAATCTTTGTTCTACTTTCACCTTCTCCAACCCTTGCATGTTCAATGACATTGTCATTATTCCAGATACCAGGTGGGCTATTTACTTTATTTATGTTTACCATTGTCTTGCTCCCTTTACTTCTGTAAATACTCAGTGAGAACAAGGATCTTTTGCTCTGATCATTGATTATATCCTGGGTGCCTAGAAGGGTGTCTGAAAAATAGAAGACATTCGGTAAATATTTGTAGACCTAGTGAATGAAAAGAGAGAAAATCAGGAGCGCAAGAGGCCAGGCCGTTGTTAGGTGAACTAGACACTTCACGACTCTTGAGCCCGGCCTGCATCCCAGCCGCTGTGCTCCATCTTCACAGGTCGGATGGTGGAAGCTTTGCTACTTTGGGGGTAGGCATGTTTTAAGCAGGGTTTCTAGACATTATCAAGACAATTAAAGACACATTTAGAACACATGCATGTACTAGGATGGTTTTAAAAGAGCCTGTGCAAATATTTCTGGGACTCTTTTGTGCCAGAAACATAAATCTGGGATCATTATTTCTACCTTTGAAGTGAGGGGTTTGATGGCAATAATGAAAACATTTATTCAAGACTATTTTTTAGCAAGGGCCTGAATGTAGATGGAGTTGAGGAAGACAACACTCGCAAACCAGCAATGAATATTAGAGCTGATAATGAAATGCTGTTCACAGGCCAGTATCTGTATCCATATGACCTTAAAGAAGCATTATCAAGTGATAACAGCCCTCACAGCATTTCGTGAGTTTTAGTAACTTCTTCCACTCTCTTTTCTTTCCCATACCTACTCCAGTAAGCATTAGTGTAAATATTGGAACGTGTGCATCATAAAAATAGTGATATATACCTTGTGGAAATGCTAACCATTTTCTTAATAAAATTTTCAATGACTGTTGGATGCTGTTAGGAATTAAACATTTTCTTCCCTCATAGCAAAGAATGGATTATTTATAATTAGTTTATTGGTAAGAATGCTTTTGATCTACTGCACACATTTATGAGGATATTAGCTTTTTATTTGGTTATTATGTAGTTTTAAACATCTTTTTTTTTGGCATATTCATGCTTATGTGCTGCTTGAACTTGTGAACTCAGCTCACTTATCTGTCCGGCATATTTTGTTAGACTCTTCTGTAAGCATTTCAGTTTTGGCATGGGAATCAAACAAAAATCCAACTGTAATCTCAAAGATGTAATGCTCTATGGAAAAAGAAACAAAGTATTATGGAAAATATTTTCCCCAAGGAAAGCTTTGGGATTCTGGTTATTTCTCTATATCCACACAAAGCACACAGGTTCAAATTTCAGTGGCCAAGTTCTCATTCACCTGTGGTTTTACCCTAATCAGCATTGCCAAATTTCCAGTATAAATTTTCAAGTGGGAACTATACTGAAAGGTAACTAATGAAGAAATAGCCACTGACAGGGTATTCTGACCATGTGGCCAAGAAAAATGAATCCTGTGAGTTTGAAGTCAGACATCATTAATCTAACAGTAAGCAGAAGACTCAAGGCCTGAGGACTGGTTGAGTTTTTCCTTTCAGATATAATGTGGGTCTAGATTAAGAGGAACCATCTGACCTCAGTTGTGTAACCCCAGCATTTATCCCTCGTGTTCAATGAAATCACCAAGTTGAGAAATACCGGATAAATAATTGAATAGCTAAGTAAGCACTAAAGTTACAAAAGGCACATTTAGCCAAACTTCTCCAGTGTTGGGAATTTCTTGCCTCTCCCTGGCATTCATTTGCCATCTCGTTAGCTTTTTATAGGCTTTTAGTAGCACCAACAAAGAAGACACTTCAGGCAATGTTTAACCAAAAGGTGTGCTCAAGTACTTTGTGATTTGGGTATCACCATGATTGATGATTTTTCCCAGCACTTCCCAGATCTCAACCTTGTGGAGGTTTTTTTGTTTTGTTTTGATTTGCAGTTTTTGACTGGGGATGGGTTTGAACCCGCCACCTCTGGTATATGGGGCTGGTGCCCTACTCCTTTGAGCCACAAGCGCTGCCTCAACCTTGAGGAGTTTTACCCTCATTCCACAGCCTCTTGACCCAACTCATGCCTGATAAATTTTGTTCTTCTTTTTCCTAAGGACATCATCCTGGTCTTGCTTGGCCTTTTGTTCTCAAAGCGTAACGTGCCTTTTAAGTGGAAGATAAACTGACCTCCTCTTCTCAGATCAGTGGCAGTAGAAGAAAAAAAAAGTAAAGGAATTGACCCACCCCAGGTCAACTTATATTTCCTTGTCTCTTACTAAAGGCAAAATCTGCCTAGTTTTGTGAGAAATAGCATGTCAAGTATTATTCTGTGGTGGCCATAATGTGTCATTTTATCTTAAAGGCATTTTTGTTCTCTAGAGTTAGAATATTATGACAGGGAAAATGAGTCTCTAAAATGGCTTCTTTTCTAAGCTTCCTTTTAGTTTCTTCGAAGCCTTTCTTCTCTTCATCAGCTTGTGCCAAAGTCACTTTTCTCATATTTTATCCTTGTCCAGTAATGTAAATTAATGGTTTTCTGTGACATATTCCCAAAGATGGTCTAACCACAACTTCCACCCAATATTTTTCTTAATGATCTGATCTTCATACTCCCTCAAAAAGGAGTAGAATCTAATTTACCTCCCTTGAAACAAGGCTGAACTCGGGACTCACTTTGAGTTCTATTCACAAAATAAAAAATCCACAAACTATGCAAGGCTTCAGAGTATAAGAGGCTGCAGGGTGTGATGGAAGTGAGGCCACATGACCTCCAAGGCTAGCTCTAAAGGTAAGAGCTCCCACCTGGTATCTCCAGGTGATTCTTCTTGAGATGCTTCTTCTTGAAACATGCTAAGAGGCTACCTGGAGAGACTACGTGTAAATAGCCTGCCAAACAGTTTCAGCTGAGCCTAATCTTCAGCTTGCCCCATTTACCTGCCAGGCATTGAAGTAGTATCTCAATGATTCTCCCATACATTTGAGTTACCCTTAGTTATTTGAATATTCTCAGCTGTGGCCGAAAATATATACAGTCCTTGTGAGACGTGACAAGCCTTTCTTGCTGTGTCCCTGGTTAAGTTAATTACTGATCCATAGCCAGGAGAAAGACTGAGGAAACTATTCCCTTCAAATGCAGACTAGTTTTGAAGGCCAAGGTAGGATGATTCAGAGCTTGGAAACCAGGTTTAAGAGGACAAAGCCAAGAGGCAGAGGAATAGACTTGGAGTAATATGTTTGTATTGGGGAAATTTCCACCTGATATACCAGACAGGGTTCTTGTTAAGTGGTTTTGAGGGGCAAGGGACAGAGAAAGGAAGATGCTGGCTGGTTTAGTGGATTTAGCACGTCTCAGAGGCTGAATCCCAGAGGTCCACAAACCTGATTCTGTGAACTCACAGAGAACAATTCAATCACCCAAGGGCAGACTCACATTAGCCAACCCTATTTGACTGATGTATGGCATCAGAACATCAGAATTCCGATTCATCTAGTTATAATGAAAAAATCAGTGTCACCCGAATTTCAATACTCAAGGACTGTAATGATCAGAAAATCCTCTCTGTATGAACAAATCTTTTCTCATAGTAATACAGAGAATGATTTTGAGATCTCCTTAATAAGTTGGCATCAGGAGAAAAAATGGGTGTGGGTAGACGGAGTTAATTAGAAAATCTGAATGTGCAGGGGGCTCAAGCTTCATCTCCTGTGATAATTGAGGTGGTTTTTCACTGAGTCTTGGTCCTCAGTTCCTTGCCACTACCTCAATATTGGTAACAACTGCCAAAAAGGACTAGAAAGTGGAAAATGCCGGGTTAAATCTCCGTTCTGCCTGTGCTGTGCATTAATGAAGGCTGACATTGTTTTCCTCCGGTAACTTTCATTTACTTTGCTTCCCTGGCTCACCAGGTTTCCCTACTGATGAAAACATTCTTCCTTTAGATGTGTCAGTGAAGTCAATCAGGCGACATTGAAGTCTTTCATATCTGGGAACCATTCTTTATTCTTATGCTGTCTTGGACTTTTTTTTCTTTTACATTGTGTGTACTTCCAAAATACTTCAAAAGCCTTTTCTCCCATCCATAGAATTGCACTACACTGGGGATGATTCCTTTGTCTGTGATCCATTGTGTCTGTGAAGTAGTCTTCGCCTTTTAAATATTAATTCAGATTCTGTCTCGTGACATGCTGAAAACTTTTTCTTAGTAATCTAACATTCAGTAATTTTTTTCTGACAAGCCCATGCCCCCAATGACTCATCATTTGCTCCTTAATGGAGTCAGCCATTGATCCCGTTATGATAGTGGCATGCTTTACTTTTTGAAATCACCTGATTTCATTGGAATTTTGCCAAATCCAGAGTAAAATTTTGTTTTTCTAATCCCCTTTGTTTGTCAGTCTTAGTTCCTATTCAACTAAAGTAGATTTTTTTTGCAGTTTTTGGCTGGGGCTGGGTTTAAACCCACCACCTCCGGCATAGGGGGGCCGGCGCCCTACTCCGTTGAGCCACAGGCACCGCCCTGCAGTAGAATTTTAAAAAGGGAGATTATTTTTGCTTTTATAAATGAAGGCTTGATTCTGGGCCTCAGATTCTGTCATCACAAAGCTGCCAGTTCTTTCTGTCCTTTGATCTCGTTTCATCGATCTCATTGCTGGATACCATAGATGACTTCATTCATGTAGCCTTAGAAGATGACTCTGGAGTCCCAAGTTACATCATGTGTATGGCTTGGCCTTTTAAAGGAAGTACAAACTTCTCTCCTAATACTACTAATCAACTCTTTGTATCTTGGTCTCATCAAGGAGCTGTGTGCTAGTGTGTGTGTGCGTGCACAAGTGCTGGGAGAATGAGACACTTTGACTGGCCTGTGGAGGACACTCATGGGGTATGGGCAGAGAAATTATGACAGCCACATTGTGATGCACGTCATGAGTAAGTTACCCAAAGCCAAACTGGGGGACTTCTATGAGACCAATAACAAAGTCACTTTGGGAATGATATAAACGGACAAGCACAGATTTACATAAATGAGCTATACCCTGCAATAACTGAAAAGGCACTTATGATTCCAAATTTTGTCCTATGTGTGCATTCTATATATCTGTAATATATATGTTATATATAAAGCAATCATATATTTACAGTGTATATTAATGTATAAATATGCATATAATACTATACTTGTGAAATTATGTGAAACCATAATTATAGACAAGATAATGTTCTATTACAGGGATTGGAAAACCATAGCTTCTGGACCAAACCTACTCTTTTGCATGCCATTGCAAGTAAAGTTCTATTGGAAACAGTCACATCCATTAATTTGCCATATGTAACTACTTTCCTCAACAATAACCAAACTTAGTAATTGTGACAAGGTTATATTTACTATCTGGTCCTTTACAGGAAAAATATACTGACTGCTTTTCTATTAGAAATGTTTTCTTGCTCAACTGAGCAACCTCTGTCCAGTAAATAGGACCAGGAAGAGATGGAGATTAGTCTGATGGGCTGGGTCTATGGAGGTCATCAATGTGTGTGTCTCCAACTCCCCTCCTTCTCTCTGTCTCTCGACTCCTCCTCTCAGTCTCGGGTGAGACTGAGACTTGTGATCAGAGGAGTCACAAGCTTGCCTGTGCAGAGCCTGCTGCTGCCTGAGGACCGAGGTAAGAACAAGTTAGGCTTTATTATTTTTTTGAAGTTAGGAGGTCTATTTTTTGGAGGGGGGGACATTATTAGATATTTAATTTTTTATTGCATGCATCTTAAAGCCAAGCCATCTGTTGGTTTGGCTGGATAAACCATGGCTAATTTATTGAGATTAATATTTGTGCTTTCTCCTTCATCATTCTCAGAGACAAAATCTGTTCTGAGGGCATTTTCAGAAGGAGAAGTAGAGACCAATGTGATATGAGTAGAGTTTTTTGTCTTCTCTAACTTTTTTTCTTGTTTTTTATTTGTCTCTGCCATTAAGGAGAGCAGTGTGACTATATCTTCACTGCAGTAATGAGTGAATGAAGGAAACATTAAAATAGCATTGCTCCTCCCACCTAGATCTTTCTTTTTAAATAGCCACCTTTTGGGAAGTCAGTTTAGTTGAGTAATTAATACATATTCTGGGGTAAGGCAGTTTGAATTCAAGTCCCATCTTTTTTTTTTTTTTGCAGTTTTTTGGCCGGGGCTGGGTTTGAATCCACCACCTCCAGCATATGGAGCTGGTGCCCTATGTGAGCCGCAGGCATTGCCCTCAAATCCCATCTTTGCACTGGCTAACTATATATCCTCAGATTCACTCCCGAACCACTGTGTCTTAATTTTCTCATATAAAAAAGGTGACAATAATATTATTATTATAGTTCATTTTAATTATTCAACACACACATGTATATTGGCATTCTCATTAGATTTTTGAAGATTTTATCTTTCACTAAAATACATCTCTTGACCTCAAAATGTTCAAAGTAAAATTTGAAATCTTCCAAGACAGCATAGTGCTTTCAAGGAATGATACACCTGTTCTCTACCTGATAGGGTTGTTGTGAGACTTCCATGAGCTATTACAAGTAATGAACTAAGAATACCATCTGAAACGCTATCAGCTCTCAGTATTTATCATTACTGTTATATTAATATTTCTAAGAGTTTATATTAAAATGAACCCAACAAAATTTTATTAACAAAATAGCTGAGCATTGCTTATAATTCAATTAACAAACTGCAAAACACTAATGTTCTTTAAATTTTTGCAAAATCAGATGTAGAGAAGGATCTCAATTCTAACTAAAATATTAAGACTTCATATTTGCATAATTCTGTATCATTTATAAAGAATACCCCTTGAAGCAAGTCAGATCACAGTCAGCATCTCCAGAAGTAGATATTATCATTTGTTTAAGGTGGGAAAGGGAGGTACCATGAAGTTCACAGGCTTGCCCAAGGCTGCTAGCTTCTGACCAATACAATCAAATATTGAACACAGGTGTTTTAAGTCCAGATTCCGAACTATTCCCCTATTCTGAGTCTCATATGACTGTTTTAATACTGGGTATGTGACTCACCTATGCACATGCTTGGGGCATCAGCAGGGCAAGAATACCCCATGCATGAGAAAACTCTGTGGACATTATTAGATATTTAATTTTTTATTGAGTTTTGCATTTTGCTAAACTTTCTAAGTTTTGTGAAAATACTTGCTGTACAGCAGGGGTCCTCAAATTACGGTCCCCAAGGACATGTATCTGGCCTGTGGGGTGTTTTTGCCGCCACTGCCTGTCCTGCTTAGCAGCCGACTCATCCCAGGCCGCAGTGCACACATGTGGAATGTGCACCACACTCTCCAACTCCCCTCCTTCTCTCTGTCTCTCGACACCTCCTCTCAGTCTCAGGTGAGACTGAGACTCGTGATCAGAGGAATCGTGAGCTTGCCTGTGCAGAGCCTGCTGCTACCTGAGGACTGAGGTAAGAACAAGTTAGGCTTTATTATTTTCTGAAGTTAGGAGGTCTATTTTTTTTAAAATTATTTTGTAGTTAGGGCCTTTTTTTTGTGGTTAAGGGGGGCCTGTTTTCCTGAAGTTAGGAGGTCTTTTTTTTTTTTTTTTTTGCAGATAGGGGGCACCTTTTTTTTTAATCTTAAATTTTGTATTTGTATTTGTTCCTTTTTTTTTTTTTTTTTTTTTTTTGCAGTATTTGGCCGGGGCTGGGTTTGAACCCACCACCTCTGGTATATGGGCCCAGTGCCCTACTCCTTTGAGCCACAGGCGCTGCCCCTGTTTTGTCTTTTTACTTCAAAATAAGATATGTGCAGTGTGCATGGGAATTTGTTCATAGTTTTTTTTTTAAACTGTATTCCAGCCCTCAAACAGTCTGAGGGACTGTGAACTGGCTTGAGGACCCCTGCTGTACAGTTTTGTCTATATACATTTTGATTGATACAACAGGCACTGCAATGTTCTTCTGTCTTTAGATGCTGAAGATACAAATCTGACCTTGCAAGTACCAACCCACAAGCTTGGCAGAAGAAAATTCTCTGGATGTACATACCAGTGATAACTGTTAACACAAATTCCCTTAAACTTACAGTTATCTCAGAAAGATAGGACCACACAAGGAACAAAATTAATGATTTGGCTTTTATCCCAATCCATTTCTTGGCTTTGGTGCTGCTGAGGGCAGTGGAGTGTGGAGGGGAGGGGGTGAGTGATGATGCATTGACACTAATGACATTTGACTCACACAGCCCTGCAGCCCTACATGGAAAGGCATCAGTTCTCCTAACCTACCTCATTCTGGTAGGCAGACAGCCATCAGATAATAACTCGGAATTCTTCCTCGTTGGAGCCAATTCTGAACTGGTGGTCTGGAGAGCAATTCTGTATTGAATTACATTAGTTCCAATAGAATTGTCTCCAACAGTAATTAGGGCTGATGGAATGCTCATTCCTTAAAAACAGTACCAAATTCCAGATTTTCCAAAGTGATTATATCTCCCTATTTTACAGAGTGGAAAAATCTGCAAAGGAGTAAGGCACGCACTTATGTACAGGCCGGGTGCCACCATGCACTCTTCTTTTTTGCTACTGTAAGTGTCCCACAGCTCAGAACACTAAGAGAGACCAGTGAGATATCCAGAGGTCGACTGCTCTTGATGAGAAGATGCCTGTACCTGGGGGTTCATCTTGGCTCAATAGACATATAACATGGCATCTTGGCTGTGTTGTTTAGTGGCAGCTGCACATATCAACATTTTCTGAATCTGTATTAAATTTTTTTTTTAATAGAGAGTCATCTCAAATCAATTGAGGAGAAAGGCAATGCTATCTGCTGGAATAAGATACTTGGCACTATTTTCGTCAAAGGAAGAGACAGCATTCTATTTAGACGGGATGAGGTAATGGCAGTTGTTTGTAATGAGAAGGCCCGTTCTTAATTGCTAGCGTATGGCTGGGCAACGTTTTAAAGCGTGTCTCTGGCTGGCAATGCCTTGAGCATCGATTACCCTTGGTGGGAGACTAGAGTGATATATAAAAAGACACAGTAATGTATTACTTTTTAAAAACCAATCCTTTCTCTTTCAGTTTATATTTTTCTACTTTTCATAATGCTAGGGTAATTCACAGTAGCGCATGGATATACCTTATAGCAAAAAGGACGAGAGGGGACCTGGAGAAGCAAGTTGAAAACACGTGTGTTTGAGAAGCTGATACTAAGATTATAAGCCATTTCTGCTGGCTTGAAAAGAGAGAACCACAATTACCATGTTTCTGAGCCAATTGTCGCATTAAATAATTTCTTGAAGAGATTGGATCCCTGCTATTTTACTCTTCTTACCAGTTAAGTTCCAAATGAACATCCCGTCCCAGATTCTTAAAAGTCAGAAATGCTATTATCATATAACTCATTTAAATAAGTCTAAGGTTCCTATTTTCTCATTCCAGGAGTAAAAGCACTACTTGAGTTAATAGTTTCTGTCACCCAAAATTGGTATTTCCCTCCTTCTTCTTTTGTGCCCTATTAGCCCTGTTTAAGAAAAAAAGTGCTGAGGATTAATTGCAATTATCTTATTCAAGGCTGAAATGCCACTTGAAGAAGAGCTGGTAATGGATGTTTATAAGCAGTTACTTGCAAATGCATGTGCAAGCATTATATCATGTGAGCAGGAATGACAACTTGAAATCGTCCCAGATCGTACAAATTGAGTTTATCCCTACCCCTTCCAAAACTTCGTTTGTAGGCAGAGTCTCACTTTAAACAACTCTGGGAGGAAACGCATTGGCTTTGTATGGAAGTGGGGAGGGGTTGCCAATGTGTCTAACTCATTAAGGAGTGATAAGGAATAAAGAATGGTCTTCTGGAGGGAATTTGGCAATATGAGCTCTGGCGGTGCCTACTCAGGCTTGAGTCCCGGCTGGCTCTCTTTCAAGCTGTGGCAGACCACTTGCTCAACTTCTCTGGTGCTCTTTGGAGAAGTGAGGAAGCTAAGAGGGATGCATGAATGCTGCCTCTGGAATCCACCTACCTGCCTGCAAAGCCTGGCTCTGCCACAGACTGTGCCCGTCTTTGGCATCTGGGGCCTATTGTTTCATTGACGTTCCCTGGTCTTCATGTCCTCATCTATAACATGGGGGTGATAATGATACTTATCCCAGAGGGTCATTGTCAGAATTATGTTCCTAAATGAAATGTTGTTTGTCAATGTGTATTACAGTGTCTGGCACTTAGTAAATGAGTCATCCGTGGAGACTGGCTCAGTTCCTCGACCTACCAGATTCTGTCTTATCAAGGAAGAGAGAATTAAGGGAGACAATCTGTTCAGGTCTGCAAAACCCTTTTAAATTTTTAACTGACCAAACCTGTGAAGTTTGAAGCACTCTTTGGAAGTCATATTTGATAACACTGTCACTCCAGTGAGGTGGCCTAGAAGCCAGGGAGTGGGAAGCAATTTTGAAGGGCAACTGGCCTGAGGATTTCACAGTTTGTTTTTTCTTATTGAGACTCCGCAGTTTTCTAAGGGGAAGTGACATCTCCCAGGAACACCCGAGTGGTGATTCCCTGGTAGAACTGATTAATTGAGCCATTAATTAATGCTACAGTAGTAATTAACACATATTGAATATAGATATTTTTGATTCTGGGCTTAATTTCTTTCCCTCTATCACTTCATCTTCACAGTAACCTTTGGAGAAACATCCCTCCTTCAGGGAGGACGAAGGCTAAATTCCTTAACCCATTCTGTGTGGTCTGTATTGTTTGCCCACTGCATCTTCCAAAGAAGGCACTCTCCCCTCACCCACCATACTCCTTTCATCCATGCATCCATTTATTTATTCATCAGCCTTTCATTCACTTATTCCAGAAATTTTTTTTTTTTGAGACAGAGCCTCAAGCTGTCACCCTGGATAGAGTGCCATGGCATCACAGCTCACAGCAACCTCCAATTCCTGGGCTCAAGCAGGTCTCTTGCCTCTGCCTCCCAAGTAGCTGGGACCACAGGCACCCATCACAACACCTGGCCATTTTTTGGTTGCAACCATCATTGTTGTTTGGCAGG